>JAUTWP010170960.1:0-10228 GCA_033042655.1 Cyathermia naticoides | reverse complement strand
CTTGTTGGACTTATGACGCTAATGACACTAACAACAATCATTTTAATAATTACAAAAATAATGAAACTATGTTTAAAACTATTTATACAATTACAGTTGGAGAATTTGCTGAAATGCTTGCAACTAATGATTATAAACTTGCTGTTACTGTTAAGTGGCTTCCTAAGTTTATAAGTAGGATTGCTTATTATAGACTTGTTGCTGAATTTAATAAGAACTTTGATTTTGCGAAATATAATGACAATCTTAATCTTAATATTATTAATCTAAATGCTGTCACTAAACTTGAAATAACTATTAATGCTTTAAACAGAGCTTATAATATATATCTTATTACCAAAAATGATGAATTACTTAATAATATTAAAGAGGTATTACGTAATCAATTTCATGTTAAAGGTGATAACATTGCTGATGATATTAAACTACTTGCTGATAGATATAAAGTAATACTTGCTAGAAATAATGACAAACTACATAACGAAGTTGGCGGACAAACAGATCTTGATAAGTTTATTATAGTTATTGAACAAATACTTGCTCCTCTAACTATTAGAGATAAAAAACTATATACTCTTACTTATTATTACGAACTTACTAAAACTATTAATGATGAGCAAATTAGATGATATATTAAAACAAAAGACTATTAAAAGGCTAGAAGAATATGTTGACTTATTAAACGAAGTGGGCAATGAATATATTACTCTAGCTAAGAATACTGAAAAAGCTAGTGATGCTAGTGATGACATGACTAATTCTACTAGAAAGTTAAATACTATGGTAGAACGTAATAAAAAACTTAATAAAAATATTAAAACTATTGATGAAAGACTAGTCAAAGTTATGGCTAAGATTAATAAAAATCTTAAAACTGAAAAAACTAAAACTAATATTCTTAACCGTAGCACTAAAACTCGTTATAACCTTTTACGTAATATTAATACCAAACTTAAAGAGAGAGTTAAGAATATCAATAAGGTTGTTAAAGGTCTTAAGGCTAATAAAAAAGCTGTTGATAAACTTGCTAAAAGCGAAAAGACTGAAGCTAAGGCTTCTAATAAAAGTAAAAAAGCTCATGACGGTAATACTAAAAGTATGACTAAATTCGTTAAACAAGCTGCTGCTGCGGGTATTGTTTTAAAAATACTTTATGGTGCTTATGATATGGCTAAACTACAGAGTGCCAAAGTTGAAAATAATGCTGGTGCTACTAGTATGGCGTGGGATAGATTTCTTGGTGCTGTTGGTAATATTGTATTTAAAAATGTTGATGTTATTGGTGATGTTATTGGTAAAGCCGTTACAGGTGTGACTAAACTATGGGTGGGTATTAGAAAAACTCTTATAAGTATTCATATTATAATGATTAAAGCACATGTTGTTCTTAATAATATGAAAGTATCTATTACTAATAGTATTTATAAAGTTAATACTAGTCTTGTTAATTTTATGAATATGATTAGTAGATTTTTTGGACAAGGTAATGCGTTTGCTGCTCCTGAAAAACCTAATGGTGAATATATGAATGAAAGTGATACTGATATTGCAAAACTTGAAGCTCTTAGGAGTTCTTTAGATGATATAACAGAGTCTATGAAGAGTTATGTTACTAATCTGCTAAATGCTGCAAAATATGTTGCTAAACTAAATAGTTCTAATGAACTTATAAATTCTAAACTAGAGGGTAAAATTGGTGATCTTATTCATGAACGTGAACGTCTTGTCGAAAAGGCTGTTGATGAAGATAAATATGATCTTAAAACTCGTATTGATTTTCTTAAAGATGCTATTAATCTACAAGAAAAGATTAATAAACTTAAACTAGAACAATGGGGTAATACTAAAAGTACTTTTGAAGAAACACAAGTATATTTATCTACCGGTATTACTAAAGCTAAAGACGGAATTAGTGCTTATGATAAAGCTCTTAAAGACCTTAAAGCTAATGGTAGTGATACAATAAATACTATGTTTCAAGACATGGAAAATTATGCTAGTGATTTCGGTGTAGAACTTAGTAAACAAATTACTAGACTTAAAAGACAACTATATGCTCTTCAACATCAACTTAAAGAGCCTAGTGGTGATGATGGTGGTGATGATGATGAGGGTGATAAAATGAGTGAAGGTTGGAAACGGTTTTTTGGTATGCAAGGTAAAGCATTTGCTGCTATTCATAAATTTCATGAACTTAGAGTTAAAATTGCTAAAAAAGCCGATGAAAGAATTATTGCTAATCATGCTGCTTTTGCAGGTCTTTATGAAGCTGTTGATAGTGAATTAATGAGTGGTCTAACTGACCTTTATGGTGAAAATGCACAAGCACAAGCTAGTATTGCTAAATCTCAAGCTATTATTAATGCTACTATTAATGCTGCTCTTGCTGCTTCTAGTGTTCTTGCTTATAGTAATACAGGTCTTATGGGTAAGATAGCTGCGTTTGGTATTATACTTTCATATGGAATTGGTCTTATCGGTAGAATTAAAGCTATTGATGATACTGTTGCAGTATATGGTGACGGAACTAGTAATTCAAGTAATGATTTTATTGCTGGTGAAAGAGGTCGTGAACTTGTAGTTACAAAAAATGGAACTTATCTTGCAACTACTCCTACTCTATTTAGTGATGCTGTTGGTTCTACTGTTTACACTAATAGTAAAACTGAAGCTATGCTTAGAGATAAATATTCAGGTAACTCTACCGATGATAATAATGTTTCTCTTGAGGCTAATATTAGTCTTGACAAAAGAGGTATCATAACTATTAATAAACGATATGTTACTAGAAATAATTATATTAATAAAACTTTTAGAAATTAAAGTGCTATGTTTAGATTTTATTTAAATAATGATATTACAGGTAAGGTTGCTATTAGAACTCCTGCTAATTGGGAAGACATTGAACCTACTTTAATTCGTAATGAAACTTTCAGAAGTGTGCTTAGAACTTTTGCCATTGATGTTGAATTTGTTGATGACGGTGCAGAGTTGTTAATTGATCTTATTAATAACCATGACGGTCTTAATATAAAGTGTCAATTTATTGCTGATCATTATGATTCAGAACTGTTTAAATTTATTAATATCATTACTGCCGATATTAATTTTAATAGTTATAATCCTACGTCTGAAAACAATAATATGATAACTCTTACTGTTAATGATAGTTATTTTTTACAATTAATTAGTAGTAGAGATAACATGGATGTTCCTGTTGTTGCTAATAATACTATCGATGGTGAACTTATGCCTGCAACTGTTTGGAAACTAATACATTTCTTTGCTAATGGTAGAATGGTTGGTGATTTTGAAGGAAGTATGATTACGCATGATTATACTCTTGGTAATCCATTTGGTATGAATAATACTATTGCTTTAATTGGTATTCAAGGCGATGCTAGTTTTAATGAATTTGCTCCTGCTGTTCAAGATAAAACTCAACACATTAATTATACTATTTATAATAATGTTAGTTATTCTGCGGAAAGTGTTGTTCATGCTAAAGTTAGATGCGATGTTAAAGCTATGAATAATGACATTACTATTAGAGTTCAATTACGTATTTGTCATGATCAAGATCCATTTGATGAAACCATTGTAGATTATGCAGAAGTTACTATTGGTAGTAATGATACAGAGGTTGCTGAATTTGAATGTGATTTTACTGTTAATTCAAATACCGAATTAAATAATATATTAATTACTGCTGAACTTGTTAGTATTGGCGTTCCTGCTAATGATATTTATGTTCGTATTAGTAACGGAACTATTGAACTAAATGAATTACCTTATACTAAAGGAAGTAATGCAATCGGCATAGAACTTAATGATTTATTACATCGTGTCATTGCTTACATAAGTAATAATGCTTATCAACCTACTACTTCTATTATACCTTATGGTGAATATTATGCTCTTAATGGTAGGTTACTTAAAGGTATGCTTACAGATGAAGCACATATGACAACTAGTCTTAGAACTCTTGCCGATAATATATATAAACTATTTAACGGTTATATTAAAATAAATGATGATGATATGACTTATTCAATTGTTGACATTGAAGATGTATATTATGATGATACTAGTATTTGGATTAAAGAAGATGCTGTTGAATATGATAGTTTTGATATACAACTTGATGATAAACTTATACATAATTCTATTGATGTAGGTAGTAATAGTGTTTCTCATAATACAGATGATGTTGTATATACTATTACTGATTATATGTATAAAGGTAAATGGAATAACAAAGTTAAATTTGCAGATACTACTTATAATTTAGTTACTGATGCTATTATTGATGTAGGTAGTATTGAAGAAACTAGACATAATAAATATATTCCTGATGGTAAGACTAAAATTACAGGTAATGATAGTAGTCTATATATTATTAATTGTAAAGAATATGATGTAGATCCTAATTTAGTTACTCCTAGAACTACTGAAAAATTTGATTATATAGATATTGATAATCATAAAAGCAATGCTATGATCAATTTAGATATTACTCCTGCTAGAGTTTTAACTAGACATCATGATGAACTAATGATTGAATTATTTAATATAGATATTATTAAATTTATTGAGGCAGAATTGATTAACAAAATGGTTACTAGAAAAGATACTGAAAGTAATAATGTTAATGAATGTAAAGATCTTGATCTTAATACGTTTCATATATCTAAATTTAGGGGTGCTACTATTAAATTTAATGCTACTGTTTCATATGAAGAATGGAATGAACTTAAAAATAAACCAGATTACTTAATTCGTGTTTATAATCCTATTGACAAACGTAGTGTTTTAGGTTGGATTAAAGAGTTTAAATATAATCCTGTAACTAAGTTTGCAGAAGTTACCTTAACAATGCGTAATTATAAACTACCTGATAGTGTGATTAATACTTAATTTAATAATGATTTTAATAATAATTTAATACTTAATAATTATGGGAAACTTAATGTTTAGCAAAGCCTTGTCCTTGCGGTTCGTGGACATGTCGCTTTACAACCAACCGCAAACTTACGATAATCGGTTATTGCAAGACTTAACCTTTTATAACGTCGAAAACGTGCCTTACAGACAGCCTTATTTAAGTTCTGATAGACTTTATTTTCAATTTAATACTATTGTGCCAAGTCAAAATTTCGATGTCAAAATCATCGCTCTATGCGGTTCTGATTGGACGTATCCGTTAACCCCTACGCTAGTCTATACATCTGATGATAATAGAGAGTTTTATGATGTTAATGTTGGTTTTGATAATATTCCTATACCTAATGGTAGTTATGCTATTTATGTTAAGAGTGA
Source organism: Cyathermia naticoides (assembly GCA_033042655.1). Lineage (NCBI taxonomy): Eukaryota > Metazoa > Mollusca > Gastropoda > Neomphalida > Neomphalidae > Cyathermia > Cyathermia naticoides. The sequence goes on along the minus strand of JAUTWP010170960.1, from coordinate 4,909 downwards.
TGCTGACGCTTATCCTTATATTAGTGAACCTTTTGAGATTTTTGATAGTGAAGAACTACTACCTAATAGTGTTATGATTAAATGGTTTGGTGTTAATCGTGGTTATCTTGATGGTATATATTGGAAACATAGTAATGTTTATCTTAGAGTTAGAGGTGAGATTAATAAAGCCTCTACTGATCAAATTAAAAAGACTTATCGTGATAGTATGCAACGTCCTATTACTCTTGATGCTAAACCTATTGAAAAGTATATACTTAATATTGATGCTGCACCTTATTATATAATGGAGCGTATTAATGCTGGTCTTAATCATGATAATTTTAGTGTTAATGATACTGTTTATAATAGTGAAAGTGCTGTTACTGTTAAACAACTTAGTCGTAGTTTACTTTATAGTGCTACTGCTGAACTTGAAGTCTTACTACCTGGTGTTAGGGCTTTACCTAATACTGAATTATATTATCGTCTTGACGGTAGTAATCCTATTACTGCTCCTTTTGCTGGTGGTGGTCAAAGAATAAGTAATATTGCTAATGGTGTTAGTAATACTGATGCTGCTACTGTTGCACAGCTAAATGGTAAAAGTTTTACAAGTCTTATTGATACTCCTAGTGATTATACAAATCATGCTGGACATAAACTTGTTGTTAATGCTGCTGAAAGTGCTATTGAATTTATTGAAGATGATCCTTCAGCTGTATATCATAATCAACTTGCTGGTAGAACTGCTGCAGATGCTCATCCTATTGAAGCTATTACTGATCTTGAAAATACATTAAATGCTAAAGCTAATGCTGCAGATGTGTTTAATAAAAGTGAGTTTATTGATACTACAAGTGGTGCTGCAGATAGTGGCAAACCTATTGTTCTAGGTCTTGATGGCAAACTTGATCCTGATATGACTTATGATAATATTGTTTATCTTGTTGGCGGTCATGATCCTAGCGGTAGTGCTGAATATCCTGATCTTACAGGTGAAACTGCTGGTGCTAGTTATCTTATTAATGTTATTGCTAATCCTAATGCTGGTGATGATTGGACATTTCAAACAGGTGATCTACAAGGTGATACTGTTAAGGTTGGCGATTATATTATATGGAATGGCACTATTTGGATTATACATCATAGTGTTTTTAATCCTAATGCTTATGTTCAAAAGAGTGGTGATGTTATGAATGGTGGATTGATTATACAAGAAGAAATATATAATCTTACTCTTCAAACTACTTCTCCTATTGCTGACAATCCTGCTGCTAATAGACCATCTATGGTTCTTAAAGATAGTAATGGTCAAAGTGTTTATTATGTTGGAACTGATGTAACTAGTTCTACTACTAATGTTATTGATAATTATCTTAGAAATTTTAATATTATTACTGCTGGTAAAGCTAGTGTTAATGATGCAGAAATATGGACAAAAGATAATGCTCCTAATGCTGGTAATGTTATTGGTAGTCGTTTTACTATTGAAGCTGGTGGTTGGATACCTCTTATTACTGTTGCTAATGATTATCCTGTTGGTAAATATAGACTTGTTGTTGGTAAAGATGATCAAGCAGATGCTAATTGGGCTACTATTGTATTTGAAGTTGCTAATGACGGAACATTTAGAGTTACAGAAGTTAAAACTATTAGTGATATTATTACCGGCATAGGTTATAAAACTAATTCTCCTAATAGTGATATTTATGTTAAAGTTAATCATTCTACTAATTATAATATTAGTTTTGATTTTGCTCCTCTACATAAGACTTATGCTTATGAGTTACATTCTGCAACTATTCCTGATCCTAATATTGTAATGGATGGTGAATATACATTTGAAACAGGTATTTCATTTGATAATGGTATTAGACTTACTAATGCTGTCGATGAACCTTATTTAGATGTTATTAATCATAATAATTCTGGTTTTAGACTTAGTATTCCTGTTATTAATAATGGTCAAGAAGTTAATTTTATTAGACGTAATGATACTGATAATGGAATTAGATTTGCAATTTTCTCTACCGAAGCACCTGCTAATTCTCTTATTCTTAATTCTGACGGAACTCTTACATTTACTGCTAGCGTTGATAGTGTAAAAGATATTATAAATACTCTTAAAACTATTACTAATAATGTTGGTATTGATTATGCTAATCCTACTCATAAACTAGAAGTTGGTGGTGCTATGAAAGTTCATGGTAATATTGTTTCAACTAATAAAGTTAAAGCACATGATTTTGTTTTGATTAATAGTGGTGCTCCTAATGATAGTTTACGTGATAAGATTAATGATCTTGAGGCTAGAGTTGCAGCTCTTGAAGCTATTGTTAATCCTTAAGTTTTTGTGGTTAGTGCATGAGGTTGTAAACGTGTTGTTGCTAGTGCTGTTAGTAATGTTAATGATAATACTAGGGCTAGACCCCCTGTCAGGAGGAAAGGATAATGTAGCTAATGCTCTTCATGCTACTAATCGTAATAATGTTAATAATAATACTCTTAATAATAATTAAAATAATAATACTATGATTTATAAAGTTCATAATAATACTGATATTGTTCTTGGCTTTACTGTTAAAGGTGTTGATCTAACTACCCTTAATAATTTAGCTATAAGACTGTTTAATCCTGTTAAAGATATTGTTAAGAAATCTGCTGCTAATCCTCTTAGTGGTTATGATGATGATCTTACAATTACATCTGCTACTACATTTACTCTTATCATTGATCGTGATGAAAATATTAATTGGATGCTAGGTAAATATACTGTTCAACTTATTGCTATTTATGATGAAACAGGTTTTGAAGATGACCTTAGAATTGAAAGTGATGCTAATACTCCTTTTCAGATTGTCGATGATACTGTTCCTACTGATAAGTGTGATGTTATTAAAGTTTGTTTAACTCCTATTGTTGGTGATAATGGTGCTAAGACTTTTATTGAACTTACTGATACTCCTGATGATTATACTAATTATGAAGGTTTTAGTGTTCATGTTAATGAGGATGGAACAGGTCTTGAATTTGTTGAAGATGTTGAGGTTGGAAGTGTTATTGTTAGTTATCGTTTTGATACTGATACTAATCCTACCGAACCTAATAGTGGAAGACTTAAACTTAACAATAGTGATTATAGTCTTGTTGATGAGATTTATGTGTCTGAAACTACTAGGACAGGTGATACTAATACAGGTATGCTTTTAGCTCTTAATGCTCATGACGTTATTGTTATTCAAGATAATAATACTGATAAGTTTATATCTTTTAATGTTGTTGGTAAAGGAACTGATAATGGTGATTGGTGGACAATTCCTGTTGCTTATCGTAATGAAAGTGGTGGTGTTTTTCATCAAGGTGAAAGATTTAAACTTGGTGCTATATTTGTTGGTGCTAAAAACTTTATAGGTCTTAATGATACTCCTGATGATTATGTTGATGATGCTGGTAAAGTTCCTGTTGTTAAAGATGATGAAAGTGGACTTGAATTTAAAGATGTAGTTAAACCTGATGTTAATGGTTCTACATCTGTTGCTAATAATATTTGGGTTGGTAGTCAAGCTGAATATGATGCTTTAGGTAGTTATGATGATGAAACTCTATATTTTATAAAGCTATGATTAAACTTAAAGATGTTGATATAAAAGATGTTCGTTGTGGTGGTGTTAAAATTAGTTATGCTACTCATGGTCATGTTGTCGTTTGGATTAATGAAAATGGTTCTCCTCTTGAACGTCATCCTGATTGGACACTGATTGGACTTAATGCTGCAACTCATACTGCGTGGACTAATTACGGAAATAATATAACTTTAAATACTGATACTGCTACTAATGGTAATCAAAGTATTCTATTTAAAGATTATTATGGTGCTGAATATACTATCAAAGCTACTGTTAATTATGATGCTTTTAATGTTAATGATAATTGGATACTACCTTTTGCTAAGATACTTAATAATAGTAATGTTGTTGGTGCTAGACTTAATAATGGTAATATAGAACTTGTTCAACGTAAGAATGGTATTTGGAGTACTCTTGCTACTGTTGCTATTGCTAATGCTGTTGGTGAGTGGGAAGTTACTATTAATAATAATACTATTACTGTTAAGATTAATACTATTGTTATAGCTACTGCTAATCATACTATATCTGGTGATGCTAATTATGGTATTTGTTATCATAAGATTGGTAGTGATATGCCTGATATAATTAGTGATTATAATATCATTAATATTGCTTATCAAGATGTTATTAATAATTCTGGTATTTATAAAAATAATAATGCTTGGTATTATAAGAATACTGCGGTAAGTAGTAATGTTGTTGATTTAAAGATTAATGATAGTCAAGTTGCTACTGCAAATGATGATGTTATTGTTGATACTGCTATAAACGCAAATGTATTTAACAATGGTTTGTCATTTGTGTTTATGGGTAAGATAACTAATAATGATGATACTGCAGGATTGGTTGAAATACATAATGATAACAATAATAGAATTTCTTTATATTATCATAATAGTGGATATTGGGGATTTAGATATGGATTTGGTAGTGATAATCTAACTATAACTTCTCATAATTTTTCTTTAAATACTTTTTATATTATTGTTGGAACTATTGATGAAAATAATCATTTATCTTTATATGTAAATGGTGTATTAGAAAGTGATGTTGTTGAACCTAATCTATCTATTGGAACTAACAATGTCAAGTTGTTTATATATAATAATACTTATGAGATGGTAGGTAATGCTTATAGAATGTTAATTTATGATAGAGCTTTAACTGCGGAAGAGATTGCTAATAATGATTTTAATTATAATGGTTGTCTTACTGATTATAATTTTCAAGAAGGGGATGGTGATATTATTTATGATGCAAGTGGCAATAGTAATCATGGTAATATTGTATTTACTTCT
>JAUTWP010170949.1:0-10230 GCA_033042655.1 Cyathermia naticoides | reverse complement strand
ATTAATGTTTTTTATATTTATGTATGTATAATTATTGTATAGCCTACGTGTAGGCGTACATTGGGTTTTACCAATGATGTAATCTGATGACGTAGACGCGTATGCTATATTAATATTATAATAATATTATATATAAAGGGTAGACCATCATAGTGGCAACACTTGTCAACATTTATGTGCCTGAATATTAAAATGTTCTAGAATTATTATTAATACAAAATCCGCTCGTACTTTTCCGTAGTTGAGTTCCGCTTTTTCGTTTTTTTGCCGGTGGTTAGAAATAATAGGCGCGTTTGTTTGTCGTCTCTGAGTTACACAGATAACGGATCTTTTTGCGTCACGTTTAAATACGGTGTTACAAAATAATTATTTTATTTAGTTTTTGTTTATGTGAATAATTTATCAACGTATAAAGAATAATACATTTCATATATGATTGTAAAATATTAAAACAACAAACTTTAACAAACATATTTTAAATGTAATATAATTTAAAGTGGCAGTGTCTGGTTTAATTTTTTTTAACCATTTAGAATATATCTTGTACGTTTTTTTTGATGCGCAACACGCTCCATATTTCTGATGCAACGATCTGCCGTACTATATTTAGATCACGACAAAAGCTAGAGATTATGAGATCACGTGAATGTATCTTTATGGAGTAAACTGGCTACAACTCTGCAACAGCAGTTAAAAATAGTACAACGTGTGACCTTTGTACCTTTAAGTCGTAGAAATCATGGCGTTTGAGCCGTCCCGATTTGAGTATTGGATTTTAGTAATGGACGATATTATTTGAAAGAAAAGACGCACAAATTTATTAAAACTGTAGTTTTGCTTGTATTTTTCATTAGTAAAAGATAATAAACTATAGAAAACAGACACTCCACCTTTAAATAAAACAGACTTTACTTTCTTACTTTGGTGATAAACATTCCTTTCCTTGTTTTACTTTGGTATAGCCCTATCTGACTGTAATGCTGGGAAACTGGCTGTTAAAACAGACACAATCTTTATAGTTTATTGCTTTACTGCCATTGAACCTACCTACAAACAGGTTTTACAGTTTGATAAACTAAGAGAGGGAACTTTAATTGACCTTGTTGACATGGTCAGAGGTCTGGTAACCTGACTGGACTGGTCACTGGATAATGCTGGACAATGCTGGGGTCAAGTCCACTTAGTTCTGATCATCTATGTGTAAAGTGGTGTATATTAGTTTGGGAATATCATCACATTAGTTTGCAATTCTCGGATATTTCTGTCTGGGAGTATCATCACATTAGTTTGCAGTTCTCAGATATTTCTGTGAATGTCATGAATTGTGCAGTAAAATTCTTTAATTCACAATGGAGTGCTATTTATAACATTATATTCATGTGGTAATATTGGAGTGATATAAAAATTTATAACATTATTGATGTAGCAATATTGGAGTGATATTTATAGCAGTTGATGTGGCAATAGTTCAGTAATGTTTATAGTAATGTTGGAGTGCTATTTATAGTAATATTGGAGTACTATTTATAGTAATATTGAAGTGCTATTTGTAGGGATATAGGAGTGCTATTTATAGGGATATTGGAGTGCTATTTATAGGGATATTGGAGTAATAATGGAGTGCTATTTATAGGGAAATTGGAGTGCTAGTTATATATAGTAATATTAGAGTGATGTTTAGTAAACGTCACTGATGTCATGATCATTACATCATAACCACTGACATCATCATTACATCATTAGCACTGTGACGTCATTAAAGAAATGTTTCTTTGATGAATGAAAATGACTAGTGGGATATGATGACAGTAAGACCTGAAAAACTGTGGATTGGAACCACATGTGCTCAGCACATACACCTACATATTTGCATTTATCATTGTACACATCTTAATTACACCATGCAGATGTCTTGTGTCCGAGTTGATGTAAATGAATGGATTAAGATGCAGATGTAAAAATAAAGTAAAGTTTGTTTTATATAATGGCGCCACTAGAGCACATTGATTTTTATTTTATCATCAGCTATTGGATGTCATTCATGTGGTAATTTTGACACATTTTTCTGAGAAAACCCGCTGCCGCCACCTCTCATTTCTTCAGAGGAAACCCGCTGCCACCACAAATGCTATGCTTTCCAATAAGCAGCAATGGATCTTTTATATGTACTTTCCCACAGACAGGACTACACATACCACAACCTTTCATGAACCAGTTGTGGAGCATTAGTTAGAAAGGAAAATAGCCCAAACTGCAGATGTGTCCACTGAGATGGATCGATCCGACGACTGACTGCTTCAAAGGTGGGCATGCTAATGACTGAGCTATATACTGCTCGGCTTGGAACCATGCATGGTAAGCACATACATGTGTGCATGTATCAGTGTGCACATCTTGATTACACCATGCAGATGTCTGTCACCGAGTTTATGTAAATGAATATGCACAGTAAGACCCAGATGTAAAAGTAAAGTTTGTTTTTTGTAACGACACCACTAGAGCGCATTGATTTTTATCTTATCATCGGCTATTGTAAAAGTAAAGTTTGTTTTATTTAATGACACCACTAGAGCGCATTGATTTTTATCTTATCATCGGCTATTGGAAAAGTAAAGTTTGTTTTATTTAATGATGCCAATAGAGCGCATTGATTTTTATCTTATCATCGGCTATTGTAAAAGTAAAGTTTGTTTTATTTAACGATGTCAATAGAGAACATTGATTTTTATCTTATCATCGGCTATTGGTAAAGTAAAGTTTGTTTTATATAATGATGCCATTAGAGCGCATTGATCTTTATTTTATCATTGGCTATTGGACATCATTCATATCATGGTAATTTTGACACATTTCTTCAGAGGAAACCCGGTGCTTCAAAGGCGGCACGCTACTGACTGAGCTACATCTAGCTCGGCTTGGAACCATGCATGGTCAGCACATACATTTACATGTATACATATATCAGTGTGCACATCTTGATTACACCATGCAGATGTCTGTGGTGTCCAGTGTAAATGAAAGGAGTAAGATGCAGATGTGTTGTAGTGACTAGTTTTTATGAATGAACACCGGATGATGGCAGATGTTTCTCGGATGTTACTAGTACTCGTCACAAAGTTCATATGCAGGTGACATAACATTGATAAAGAAATATTATATAAATAATAATATATAACATTCCAGTATATTGTTTTAGTGCCAGCCGCAGCTTGGGCTGTTTTCAATTCCAACCATTGCTCCACAACTGGTTCATCAACGGTCATGTTATGTCCTGTCCGTGGGAAAGTGCATATAAAAGATCCCAGGCTGCTTATAAAAAAGAGTAGCCTATGTGGCAGTGGTGGGTTTCCTCTAAAAGAAATGTATCAAAATTACCATATGTATCACATCCAATAGGCAATGATAAGATTACGTTGTTAAATAAAACAAACTTTACTTTTACAATAGCCAATGATAAGATAAAAATCAATGTGCTCTAGTGGCGTCGTGAAATAAAAAAATTCCTTTTTTTACATTGATGCTGCACATGCTGTGAGATCATAACCCAGTCAAGACATTATTATCTGCGAATTGAGACCACAATCATCACAATGCTGCCTGCAGGTCTGGATTTAAAGTTGCACCATCACAGTGCAGATGTTTGAGTTCAATACGAGTGTATGTGTGTGTGATCTGTTCTTTACGGATGCTATTGCTGATTGTAACGATGCTGGTGGACAGGCGACAGTGAATCAATATGATTAGCTGTACTAAGTGCAGGTAGTTCAAAATAAAAATTTTTATCAATAATAATAGCTCAAACTAGTTGTGTCCACTGAGAAGGATAGATTCCATGACCGATCAAGTCAAAGGCGGGCACCCTACCGATTGAGCTACACCCTGCTCCTACAGATAGTTTATATTTATTTTTATTAATAACAATGTACAATAGCCTACCTGGGGAATGGATTTGTAGCATTGCCAGTAGCGGGTTTCTTCTCTGTCTCTGTATACTATATTAAATGTACTGAGTGCAGATAGATTATATTTATTTTTATTAATAACAAAGTACAATAGCCTACCTGGGGAACGGATTTGTAGCATTGCCAGTAGCGGGTTTCTTCTCTCTGTCTCTGTATACTATATTAAATGTACTGAGTGCAGGTAGTTTGTATTTATTTTTATCAATAATGAAATGGTATAGCCTAATTGGGAAATGTATTGTAGCAGGTTTCTTCTCTCAGTCTCTGTATACAATGTGTTGTCATTGTATCTGACATTTGTTAATGATTAGATGCACAATATGTAAGTAGTTGATTATTAATTTTATCACTAACGAAGTACTATAGCCTATTTGGGATATGTATTTGTACAGCAGGTTTCTTCTCGCAGTCTCTGTATACTGTGTGTTACCATTGTATCCATTAATGAGGCTACTCTTTTCGATAAGCAGCAAGGGATCTTTTATATGCACTTTTCCACAGACAACACCACATACCACAGCCTTTGATGAACCAGTTGTGGAGCACTTGTTAGAACGGAAAATAGTAGTAGCCAAAATTGCAGATGGGTCCACTGAGAAGGATCGATCCGATGACTGACTGCTTCAAAAGCAGGCACGCTACTGACTGAGCTAGATAGTAGTATAGCCTACCCATGATATCTAACTAAGTAGAAGCAGGTTTCTTCCTTAACTAGGAGCGGGATGTAGCTCAGTCTATATTGGTACTGTCTAAACTGGCACAGAATCCATTGTATAATTATGCAAATATGTCTTTTAATGTTATGCTAAGCTTTAATGGCTAAATAAAGACCATTTTATGTCTTACACTTTAATTTTATCTATCTAAAGTGTGATGGGAGTTATTTCATGTGTATATAATTTCACCTGATAAAACAATAAATTTTACAATGTCAATGTCATGGCCTGTCAAGTTGAATATCAAACCTACCTGTACAGGTAAATCTAGGTCAGGTGAACAGCCAGGTAAATGTAGGTCAGATGAACAAGGTCATATACTGACATTGTGTCTGGTCATAGGAACTATTTTTATCAGCTGTACCGTGTTACTTTATTTTAATTTTATTTTAATGATTTGCATGATCGTAAAGATCAGTATTATTGCCGGAAGGTGTGATAGGAAAAAGGAAAGAAATGTGAAATGTCTTTTTGATGTGGTGATTATGTCAATTGTCATAGTGAAAGGGAAAATGACGTGTCTTTAATAATACATGCACTAATAATAATAAAGTTTATTGAGGGTATAAAGTAAAGTTTGTTTTGTTTAACGACGCCACTGGAATACATTGATTTTTATCATCATTGGTTACTGGACGTCATTCATATGGTCATTTTGACATACTTTTTATAAGGAAACCCACTGCCGTCACATAGGCTACTCTTTTCAATAAGCAGCAAGGGATCTTTTATATGGACTTTTCCACAGACAGAACAGCAAATACCACAGTATTTGATGAACCAGTTGTGGACCACTGGTTGGAATGGAAAAACCCAAACTGCAGCTGGGTCCACTGAGAAGGACCAATCCGACGACTGACCGCTTCAAAGGCGGGCACGCTATCGACTGAGCTACATCCCACTCCTAATACTAATTATAATAAAGTTTGTTTTTTGAGGGTATAAACACACATTCAACACCTTTTACTAAAGGGGATATCTATATTTTAAACCTATAATATCTTTAAGCTATTTATTTTCTGTTCCAACCAGTTCTCCACAAGGCCGTGGTATGTGCTGTCCTGTCAAAAGGAGTAGCCTATGTGGTGGCAGTGGATTTTCTCTAAAATGTGTCAAAATGACCATATGGATGACGTCTAATAACTGATTATAAGATAAAATCAATGTGTTCCAGCGGCGTCATTAAACAAAACAAACATTACTTTTTTCTTCAAACATACACTATTTATTACTTTAGTCTTCAGAAGAAACCTGCCATCACCACATGCAATTATTTCTGATTAGCGACAAGGTGTCTTTTATATGGACTTTACTGTGCAGACAGGACAGCATATACCATGGTCTTTGATGAACCATCTGTGGAATATGAAATTCCCAATGGGAAATTTAGTTTTAGAAATTTTGATTAGCAAAAATTATCATTTGATTTGCAATTACTTTTAAAATTGTTTAGCGACCTTGAAATCTTGAAAGTAAAAGTAGTTTGTTTTGTTAACGATGCCACTGGAGAACATTGATTTTAATCTTATAATCGGCTATTGGACATCATACATATTGTCATTTCGACACCTTTCATCTAGAGGAAACCCGCTGCCACCACATAGTCTACTCTTTTTCGACCTGGTGGTGAATGCACTGACACACACACATACACACTATTTAGTGATCAATTAAAAACTTGATGTTTACAAACACTGACATAAATAAATATCTCATGATTGATCACACTGACACCATGATGCAGATGAAACAGCCTGAAGCATCAGTGTCATAGTTATCAAGGTTGTACGAGTTAGTATAGTACTTAGTAAGTAGTATACCTGGACATCGTAGTTCAATTTGGTGACACCTCTGCACTACAGACATGGCATAGTGACACATGGATGTAATATAAACAGTTTAATCATACCGGTATCGTAGCTATCAAAGTTGTGTTGTACCTGGTATACCTGGACATCGTAGTTCAATTTGGTGACACTCCACACTACAGGCACTTGGATGCAATATACCGTAAACAGTTTAATCATACCGGTATCGTAGCTATCAAGGTTGTGTTGTACCTGGTATATATCTGGACATGTAGTTCAATTTGGTGACACCTCCACACTACATGCACTTGGATACAATATACCGTAAACAGTTTAATCATACCGGTATCGTAGCTATCAAGTTTGTGTTGTAGTACTTGTACCTGGTATACCTGGACATCGTAGTTCAATTTGGTGACACCTCCACACTACAGACATGACATAGTGACGTGACATTGACACCTGGATGCAATATAAACAGTTTAATCATACCGATATCGTAGCTATCAAGGTTGTGTTGTACCTGGTATACCTGGACATCATAGTTCAATTTGGTGACACCTATACACTACAGACATGACAGTGATGTCACACTGACACCTGGATGCAATATAAACAGTTTAACTGTACCGGTATCATAGCTATCAAGGTTGTGTTGTACCTGGTATACCTGGACATTGTTGTTCAATTTAGTGACACCTCTCATCAATATAGGCATGGCATAGTGATTTGACACCTGGATGCAATATAAAAAAAAGTAAAGCTTGTTTTATTTAATGACGCCAATGGACGGATGCAATATTAACCGTACCAGTATCATAGCTATCAAGGTTGTAGTATGGTATGTCATGGACATCGTAATTCAATTTGGTGACATCTCTCTCCACTACAGACACCTGGATGCAATTTAAAAAAGGAAAGCTTGTTTTATTTAACGACGCCACTGGACGGATGCAATATAAACAGTTTAACCAAACCGGTATCATAGCTATCAAGGTTGTAGTGTACCTGGTATACCTGGGCATCGTAGTTCAATTTGGTGACACCTCCACACTACAGACATGGCATAGTGACACCTGGATGCAATATAAAAATGTTAAGCTTGTTTTATTTAACGACGCCACTGGAAGGATGCAATATAAACAGTTTAATCGTACCGGTATCACAGCTATCAAGGTTGTAGTATTCTGGTATACCTGCACATCATTGTTCAATTTGGTGACACCTCTCATCACTATAGGCATGGCATAGTTACGTGAGTGCTGGTATAGACAGAATTTATTCAGTTACAGAGCTGGACAGGACTTTATAATTGTGCTGGTTTATACAGAGTGCCGGTATAGACATATGTTGTCCAGTGTTAAGTAGCTGGATGGGACTTTGAAATCATGCTGGTTTACACAGAATTCTGGTTTAGACAGAGTGCTGGTATAGACATATGTTGTCCAGTGTTAAGTAGCTGGATGGGACTTTGAAATCATGCTGGTTTACACAGAAATGTGGATTGTACAAATGCTGGTTTAGAAAGATTTTATCCCAAGTTACAGTACTCAGTCAGTAGGCTATTTGGACGGGACTTCATGGTGATTTACACAGAAATCTGGATAAGACAATGGTTTAGAGTGCACTATTTGTTTCATGCAGAGTTCAAATGGACATTGATGCAGTATTCATTTTTCAAGATTACTGTAATCATTAGCAGTTTGTTTATATTCCAGGATACTGGATTTTGTGTTAAGTGGTTGAGACATGTTGTATACATTCTTTATTTTGAGATCTGTGAACATTTTGACTGTAGCGACCTTTCCGTGCATTGGGTCACATTTTAGAGTTGGTATTAAGAAATGTTGTTGTATAATTTATGGATGTGGTTGTTAAGTTGTTGTGACAGGTTCACGTGGTATTAACAGATTTTATCTTAATTAAGAAATGTGGATTTTGAGTGAGTTGATGTAACGTTGTACACGATGTCGTACACACTGCCAGACTCCATGACATTCTCGTATAGTGCAAGCAGCAGTAGTACTACTACTAGTAGTAGCTCTGACTCGGACGTTGACAACATCATCATAGAGGTGTGCAAGTGGAGACGTAACAAACACTTAACATCAAATAATCTCCACCTCGCAGATATTCTAGCCACAGACTCAAACATTCCAGCTTTGATAGGGTACGTAAAAAGTAAAAGATTTGTTTAATTTAATTACTAATATAGCACTGATTTTTATCTATCATCAGCTATTGGACATCAAACATACGGTCATTTTAACAAATTTTTAGAAGAATGCTGCCACCATATAGGCTACTAGCTATTGCATCTCAAATATATAGTCATTTTAAAACATTTTTAGAAGAAACCTGCTGCCACTACAGAGGCTACTATTTTCGATAGGCAGCAAGGGGTCTTATATATGCACTTTCCCACAGACTGACAGGGTAGCATATACCATGACCTTTGATAGACCAGTTGTGGACCACACATCGCTTCGACGATCAACCGCTTTAAAGGCAGGCACACTACCGAGCTACATGCCACTGCATGATAGGGTGCGTGTGCAAGGATTAATCTAAAATACAATTTGGGGCCGGTCACAGGCTTCATTTCCCTATTTAAACATTCTTTCATGTGGCACCAAATTCCCAAAATTCATTACGTTTCCCAATTTTAAACTTTTATTGACAATTTTTTTCCAGTTATACAAAAAATGGACCCTGATTTTTGATCCACCACATAACAGGTAAATGTGGGGGTGTAGGTGTAAGTGTTGTGCACCATTATCGTCTAGCATTAATATTTATAGGTCCCATGTGACAGTTTTATTTAATGTAATTTTATGTTGCAGATTTCGGACGGGGTCTGACAGTCAGCTGACAGATGGAGTGTCACCGGCAATGTCAGCTGAGTCGTCCGATGAGAACAAGGAGAATGACGTCGGATCTAAAGCTAAAAAGAAAGGTAAATTTTGTGTCAAACTTCAGAAAGTCAAAATTGTTTGAGAGATTAGAGAATAGAGTTTGTAAGGGAATTAAAGTTTTTGAAAGACGGCTAAACTGGACATCCATCGGATCAAGTAAATTGTATGGTTTTCAGAGGTGTCTGGTTTAAATGGGTTAGATTTACACTACCAGACAAAATTGTTTGTCGAATTTAAACGGGGTCCTGTTTGGAGAGATTTCACTGTATTTACAAATTACACTAAAATGTTTGATGCTTTAACTAGTAAAACAATGTGGCCTCTTAAGACAGGTGGCTGCTTAATACAGGTGCCTCCTTAAACAGGTAAATTTATTTCTGCAATTTGTATAACTGTACATTGTACATTAAATAATCGTTAAATAATATTTTAAAAAACTTTAAAATTTGTAACCCATTACATTTTTTGGCCTTTGGCAATTTTGTTTCAACATATGACACTTTGTTAGAATAGATTTAGCCAGTGGCCAAAAATGTAGGATGCTGAATAAGTGTAGACTGACATTTTTTCACAAATTTAATAAACTTAGCTGTACGTTTATTAGGCACTAGAGAGTAAGCAGCTAGGGGTCTTTTACATGCACTTGCTGACAAACAGGACAACGCATACCACAGCCTATGATGAATCAGTTGTGGACCACTGATTGGAACAGAAAATAGCCCAAACTGCAGCTGGGTCTACTGAGAAGGATCGATCCGACGACTGACCGCTTCAAAAGCTGGCATGCTAATGACTGACCTACATTCCGCTCCTCCGATTCAGACAGAGT
>JAUTWP010170938.1:0-10233 GCA_033042655.1 Cyathermia naticoides | reverse complement strand
AATGACGTCCAATAACCGATGATGATAAAATCAATGTGTTCCAGTGGCGTCGTTAAATAAAACAAACTTTACTTTTTAAATATTTCAAATGTTGTTATATTTAATAATCCTGTTCTTAATTATAATATTTATTAACTCTTTCACCCCTATGGGCCGGTAGACTGGCAAGTGATATCCTATCCCTTTCACCATGACAAGCCTCAAGAGCGGCTTGTGACACCTATTTATATTTGCCGCCGAATGACACGTGGTTATTATAATTAGGTGAACTCTCTCCCACGACCTTAATATACATGTTTCTGGAAATGTATAGTTTATATTCAAAATTACCTGTGGATTATTTAGTTTAAGCCATTAACCAACATGATAATTAATCTGCTATATAATCTCAGTGTGTAACTGTATAACTTAGTGGTGAAAGAGTTAATGGTACGTAATAAATACAAAACTACACACCCATGGTTTGCCCTCATTATTTATTGCACAAGTCTGCAGTATCCAAGAATTATACACTCAGCTACACACAAACCTGTGAATAAATATCACCAAGAAACAGTGTGCAGTTCTGTATTTATCTGGGTAAATCATTAACTTACTTTTATTCGCTTTCTTTTGTGAACTGACGGAGTCAGACAATCCCCCTACATTTAAAATCCATTTCAAACCTTGCACGTGGAACTCACACGCCAGAGATGGAGGTTCTCGGTGCGCTCGCACTGGGACGATCAGAGGTTTCGATGACTGGGTCTGTATCACTATCTGATCTTCAAAATCACACAGGGCATCGGGAATGAAGCGGACGGGGTATTTACAACTCATCCCAGGAGCCACCAGACCATGTTCTCCAGGAAACTGACCTGCAATATATATTTATCCTGCAAACAGCGTTTGTAATGACATAATATGGGGTATAATAAAGCAAAGCTTTATTAGGTTAGTGATTGTATGAACCTTATTACACTGTAATGTGACATACCACATGACACACAATATTGTTTTTGCTGTAAAAACCTTTTTTTTATTGTTTTGTTTTGTTTTAATTTCACACTTTTCATCTGTTATATTTATGATGTTAATACAAAACAATGTAAAATATTGTTTAGAATATTGGGTTCATGGTGTTAAAACATTTAAAATAAGGTTTACATAGTCTACACCTCGAAGCTTATAGTAAATGAGTAATTAGATTACACAAAATAATGCATGTTTCTAAATGATAAAATACACCATAATTTAAAAAACATGAAGATAGCAGTCTTCCAAATAGCATCTCATCTTGGTTTAAAGTGCTCTTAACGTTTGCTAAATCATTTAATACTGCTATTGGGAGCGGAACATAGCTCAAGCAGCAGTGTGTCTGCATGTGAAGCGACTGGTTATCAGATCAATCTTCTCAGTTGACCCATCTGCAGTTTTATTTGGGCTATTTTCCATTCCAACCAATGGTCCACAACTGGTTCATAAAAGTCCATAGTATGTGCTGTTCTGTCTGTGGGAAAGTGCATATAAAAGACCCCTTGATGCTTATTGGAAAGAGTAGCCTCTGAGGTGGCAGCAGGATTCCTCTGAAATAATTTTTTTATCCAAAATGGCGATATGTATGATGTGCATAGTACAATAAAACAAACTTTACTTTATATTTTAATACTGCTGTTACATATGAACTCATTCTTACCTAATCCAACAGTAAAGTATGGTGTTGAAAGTGGTAGAGTTCGACACTGCCGCAAAACAGTGGATACATTCTTAAGCTCCAGGATTATCTATTAAAACAAACAAAAAACTGTTACAATATATAAGAAATTATTAAATAAGCTATTTATTAACATTTATTTAGATTAATTTAGAAGACATTCATATTTATTAATTGGGTTTTATTTCATTTTAGCACCTGATATAAAACTGTTTTAGTCAAATATATACACACTTGAATGACACCCAGTAAACAATGTTTTGGGGGAGGGAGGGGGAGATTGTTTTTTTGTTTTTTTTGCTATATTAACATTTTTGTAGTCCGATGGTTATTTCAGTAAAGTGATAGAGTTGGTGGTGGATCAGGGGGGGGGGTATAGGTTTCAAACCTCCTTTTTGAATATTTTTGAATGTTTACCTACTGAAGTGAACAATTCTAAATTTGAATAACCCATTTGAAAAATCCTAGATCCCCAGTGGAGAGTGGTTCATCCTATTATTTGTTAGATTCTATAAGGCTCTCTTCTAGGAGTCAACTGAATGTAGACAGAAAGGGATTATATGTGAAGAGTTCAGGTGCAAAACACTATACAGTCACACCTGTCTTAAGCAGCCACCCAAGGGAGTAACAAAAAGTGGCCTCTTCAGACAGGTGGCTGCTTAATACAGGCTATATAATATACTAAATTAGATGATTTGGGAGAAAATAAAGGTGACCTTTGAAATCAGGTGGCTGCTTATTATAGGTGGCCACTTTAGCAAGTTTTACTCTATATCCATTTTTTTATTTTCTTAAAAAGTTACTTTGTTTTAATTCTTTAAGAACATATTTCATTTATTAATGCTAATTGCATTGTGCTATGACACACATGGACACAACTACTTTGAATCCCAACTATCACAAATCTACAACAAAAAATTCATAACATTAAACTTATTAATTTGTGTTGGGTGCAAAATGTTCTATATCACATTTTGCACCCGAACTCTTCATGTATTGATTAACCCGCAAGAAATGTTACACACAAACCTCATACACTTCTCCCACTGAGTAATTAGTAAAGGTTATCACTGGAGGGGATGGCTGAAAAATAGTCGTCGGTTCCTTCGACCTAAGGAATAAAAAAAAAAAAAACTTTATATATGGAGTGGATAAACATACATGTACTTTGATACTATAAAACCATTCGGATTAAATTAAAAACAGGATTTCTGATAAAGGAATAATCCTGTTATTTGCATAAAATATTTTTCTACTGTGACTATTTATCTGGGTTTCATCTACGATATTGGCCGGAAATCAGAGCATTTCCAGACATCTAAAATTCATACATTAATAAAAAAAATATTGAGGGGGAAGAGCTCACAGACCCTTCCCACTTCTCACTAGTCCCAACGTTACCAACCCCCATAAATGTTTTTTCATGTGGAAACACTGCTTATTAATACAATCGAACCCTGTTGTATCGATCTCGCTTGAGTCAATATTTTATGTATCTGATATTAATATTTATTAGATGCTAATTTTTATTATTAAATTGTGTTAACGTTGTTTGATTCTATGAAAATAAATATACATACACAATGTATTTGATTTTCAAACGCCTTTTTTGTTTTGTACAAGTAATTATTTGACATCATTTGAGTCGATATTCGGTTAACTCAATATTTTTGTGCGGTCACTACGATATCGACACAACGGGGTTCGACTGTATTGAACAAAATGTATGCATACTTTATGTCTGGTGTTTTGTCCTCAATGCCAATCAGCTTAGGAGTCTTTTTCTGATGTTTGATCAAAGATTTTGTAGTGGTGCTAGCTGTACTTGGGACGCAGCGGGGATTGCGCAGGTAGTGCACTTTAGCCTGTAGGTTGGCCAAGTCCCTTCGTTCTATTTCTCTTTGTTCCTCACTCATATGCTTTTTCCAGTTTTCATGTTTTGTGATCTAATGAAAAAAAGAAAGATTTTATTTTAATGATGAAGCTAGTCTTTGTATTACAGTAAAACCCCAATAAACTGGTTTTCACTAAATGGACACATTTGGATCAAACTGTTTTTCCAGTTTTGAGAGGTTTTGCTGTCTATTAAAAAAATTATAAAAAAAGGTTTTTTTTAGCGATTAGTTATTAACCGAGGTCTGATGTGTCCTTAAATTGATTGGTTTCAGTGGACCCACTAGGCTATTTCCCATTCCAGTCAATGGTCCAAAACTGGTTCAACAAAAGCATGTCATGTTTGGAAAAATTTATATAAAAGATTCCTTGCTGCTTATTACAATAAACAGACTATAAACCAAATTCAATTGGGACCAACAAAATATGCTGATATTATCCACAGTTATAGTAGCTGGATGGGACTGAACTTATGCTGGCTTACACAGAAATCCAGATTAGACAAATTAATGATGGTTTAGACTATATAGGCAACCAACCAACTATGTACAACATAGTGCCTCTTAATAATGCCAGAAGCAGCCATTGAACACTAACCAAAGTGGTGAGAGTAAACAAACAACAGCTGATGGGAAATTGGCACAGATGTCCACAAGAGACAAGTACCCATCGCGGTTAGAATGACAGGGACTGGGATGTGGAGATGGAGAACAAAAGGAATTGAAAGAAAGGAGGAGATGCCAGAATGGGAAAGATATAGAAGTGAATTAAAAAGAGAAAAAGGAAAAACAAGAAAAGGGAGTAGCGGTAGAAAAAAAGAAACATTCACAACATGAGGTACATACATCAGCACATGTTTCTATCTCTCCGGTCTTCATCTCAACTGAAGAGACACAACTGAAGTCCTGACTCGTCACCGGAGCTAATGAGGTGAGCTCCGGCGCTAATGAGGTGAGCAGAGGCGTTTCGGGATGTGACAGTTCATGTCGACTCCGCTGTGATGACAGTGTGTCACGCGCATAATTGGGAATCTTTGGAGCTGTAACACAAATATATACAAGTACATAAATAAAATCACTGAATATATATATTTAATTTCCAAGTAATCCACAACAAAAGTATTGTATGGTGCTTAACAGGAACTTTTAGAACTGTAACAAAAAAAATTGAAAAAATTAAATCACTGAATATATATTTAATTTGCAAGTAAAATGCAACAAAAGTATTGTATGGTTTGATTAAACCTATAATGTGGATGTGTGGGAATGTTTGGAGCTGTACTAAAAATAATGCATACTGTACATTTTAAACAATGTATTTGTTTTTGAAAGAAATTAAATGGCAAACATTCAATATGCATATATATAATGTGGATATGCTACTGATTGAGCTAGGTCAAAATGAGCAATTAAGTGTCATTCTAAGGTTAAATGAAACTAAAATAAATCTTTAAAACAAATAAATGTAAACAGCTGATTTACTGTGCAATGCAATGGATAAATAACTATCACAAATTAAACAATATAATCATATGAAGTACTAAATAGTAGTAAGGTTTGTTTTGTTTAACGACACTACTGGAACACATCGATTTTTTATGATCGGTTATTGGACGTCATTCATATGGACATTTTTTACACATTTTTAAAGGAAACCTGCTGCTGCCACATAGGCTACTCTTTTTGATAAGCAGCATGGGATCTTTTATATGCACTTTCCCACAGACAGGATAGCACATTCTACGGCCTTTGATGAACCAGTTGTGGACCACTGGTAAAAACGGAAAATAGCCAAAACTGCAGCTGGGTCCACTGAGAAGGGTCAATCCTATGACTGACACAAAGGCGGATACACTACCGACTGAGTTACATCCCGCTCCCTAACTATCAGAAATTAAACAATATGATCATATGAAGTACTAAATATTGCTTAAAGCATTGAGAATAAAAGGTAACCTGGAGGGGGAGAACTGGAAGCTTGCATGTCTTGTGCATAATCATCTGGTGTTATGAGGTGATGCTTCCTCAGCAGTTCCGTATCAATACACGAACTGAAGTGAGATCTGCCTGAGAAAAAACATTAACAAGTAATCAGCATTTTTATTTTAAAAAATGTCCATCAAACAAAACATACAAAAATAACGACACCCCAGTTCAAAAATAATATCAGCTATTGGGAATCATTCTTTGGTGATTTTTTTTTTTTTTAAATAAATCAGTGTAAAGCTCAGATTTACTATTACAAAATATATATAATATTATATAATAAAATTATATCATATTTACAATACAAATTGTATTACAATGAATAAACATTATAGACAATATAAGGCCATCCTTAAAATATGTTTTGTTTGTCCATTTCCGACCTGTAATTTCAAATGTGGGTAGGAAGGTTGGAAAAAACTTTTTGGGCTCCATGTATATTTAGCAACAAGATTTATAAATAATTGAAATTGGTTAAACCCAAAAAAATTCTTCTCAAAAAGATATAAAAAAGATTTTGACAAGGGCCTATTTTTGTGGGTGGGTGAGTCGGGTAAGGACAAACAAACTTAATTTTTATTTTGGTCTAATTAATAAATATTAAATACAATTATCACAGATATAATGTTTAAAACTTTACATAAAATTAAGTTTTCATTAAAAACTTTAAAATTATGTGTGGCTGGAATCGAAATTACAGAGCAGCTCTATTAATAAAACATAAAATAAAAATATTCCCTTAAGACAAAAGAAAAACAAGACATGAACACTATTTAAAAAATAAAATCATCTTTCTCCAGATCATCAAAGAGATGCATCACAAACTACCAGGGATTGAAATTAAGAATTTGTAACACACAGGAATTTTGAAAATATTTGACCAAGGGTGAAAGGCTCACCGATAGCAATTTCGATTCAATCTATGGCAATTTGTTAAAATTTAACTTTTGCAACAAATAAAAATAAAAGAAGAGTTATTGGTGGGCAACAAAATGAGAAAGTGATGGCAACAAGCAAAAGGAGGGTGGAGCAGAACATTGCTAGTAGCCAAAAATAGCCATCAATGAAGTACATGTACCTCGCCTACGACAATTTGTACAACGCCAGTGTAATTACTCGAGCCCTGCTGTTCTCCATGATAATCAGAAGATAAGAATATTTAATATATAAAATACCAAATAGAAATATTTTAATCTTACTTGGTGGCAATCCTAGGTGTTTGTATGCATCCCAGCTTTGAGCTATGCGGTTCAGCTCTCGCTCATCAGCTGACATAGCTCTTGCTTGAGCTTGCATGATGTGTCGTTCCAACATTGCTGCTTCATCCATGCGTCTCTGCCATTCCGAGTATATCTGACATTAAACATGACAGGGATTAATCTATCCCTAAAAATATTGCCAAGAGTTTAAAATTTGGAAACTTTTCTAATGAATTTTTGGAATTTAATGTCAAATGAAAGAATTTTTGAAGAGGAATGGGGCCTGTGACCAGACCCAAATTGTATGGTAGATTAATCCTTGTATGATGTATGAAAGTCTAAACATGATAGTCTATCATTATGGCATGGCACTCTCTCATGGCAAAAGTATGGTAACCAAATCAAAAATTGTGGCAACTAACTTTGCATTTTCTGTAGCCCAAACTTACTTTCTATGGAATGTTTATTTAATAAACTGATTGGAAAAGGAAAATAATGAGACTTCTAGTATGTTTCTTCTTCACAGATTCAATTTTATTGGGTTTTTTCATGTTTTTATGCTTTCAATTGATATAGGTAAGCTTAACATTGGTGTAAATAATACAGGTTTTTACATCATGTGTTAAATGGAAATAATAAATATAAAGCTTAAATACATTAATTTCATCATGTAGTAAATGATTTACAGTCTATATTTATTTAAATAATATGATAGATAAATATATTTATCAACACTCAATTTCTCAAGTACAAAAAACAATATCAGATGTTGGATGTCATTCTATGATAACAAGTTTAAACAAAACAAGAATGCTTAATCACAAATGTTTTATACCTTTTGCAAAGAATCAACATATCTCTCGTGATATGGATCATCACAATCCTTTGAAACCTGAAGATTCTTTACAGTCTCTGTACGAATGGCATCCCGAGTATAGAGCTCACGAAATGTTTTTGTAAGAATATGTCGCACATCTTGAGATTTCCCTGTCGATGGTCGCTGTAAATACATAGACGGCTCTTGGAGGCCATTGTTTTTTCCAGGCATAACTAAAAATATAACAAACACAACAATAATATATCAAGTGATACATTTTTTATTTAATATCATCATCAATTTTGTTTGGTCAATTTGATAATGAAATATGCACAGCCTTGAAATTTAGATAAGTATGCAATGGCTCATAAATTACATAATTGTCATTGTTAAACTGGTTTGCTATGGCACTGCAATGGTTTTTTTCTTTTTAAAGAAGCACACCAAACTTTATAAATATATGCATTTTGTAACAGCAATACAATGCTATTCTATTGACAACTATTTTATGGTAGCTATGAAATGAACCTACATAAGAGTGAAACAATTTGATTTAAAATTGTCATGTGTGTGTACCAACTCAGTTTCTAAAATTTATATTATACTTCAATTTATATAGAAGAAACTGGCAACAGACTGAACAGTAAATGAACCTTTAGTTTAACATTGCTGCGAGATCTGCCGTCATGGTCTGATTTTGTAGCGTGCTAATTTTGTATGTTTGTAACTATGCATGCGCAAGAGAAATCATAACAAAATACTCTGTTTTACTGATTATATAACAGTGCTGAAATTGTAGCACTGCAATCTCGCAGAATCTGCATCAAAAACATGTCATATGCTTTATGATTATTCAAATATGCAGTGCTCACATATATTTTTTAAATATTGAAGTCAATATATCATATACGATGTTAGAAACAGAACAACTATCTATTTTAGTATTTACAATTTCAGCACGGTTATTTACCGATACAAAATGAGACTACTACACCGGTGTCACGGTCAGATTTTGTAGCGTGCTCATTTTGTATTTTTGTAACTACGCATGCGCAAAAGAAATCCAAACAATGCAAGCCATGGTTCGATTATGTAACCGTGCTGAAATTGTATCATCGCGATCTCGCAGAATCTGCATCAAAAACATGTCATACGGCACGCTTTATAATTATTCAAATTCAATTCAAATATGTGTTGCTCACTTATATCTTTAAATAATATTGATAACATTATAGCATATACACGGCAAATCGACAATACAAAATGAACACGATACAAAATCAGACTGCGACACCGGCAACAGTAAACAACGACAACATTAGTCATTATGATTATGAACATAATGATAAGATAGTTAATTATAAAACATCACAATAGCACTGAAATGTTGCATGCATACATAACATCATAAAAATTATTACTTTTTTTATATGACAGCACTACTAAAATAGTTACTTTAAATGAAAAAGATGTTATTTAAGCAAAGATAATGTGTTTTTCTTTAATTTCAAACATCTCAACAAGAAATGTTCATTTTGTTTACAAAGTCTCGATACACCACTTCTTTTAAAAAGCACTTGCTATTATTCGGAATACTTCGGCCAAATTCGACTTATTGGTAATTGTGATTCGTAAACAGCCGAAATATTCCGAATGAGAATAGGTTGACGTCGGTGAATTCCGCTACCTAAACAAAACACCCGGAGCCATTCGGTACATTTCGGTAAATAAAGATTCCATTAGGAACGTCGGAATGACTCACTAAAACAAAAACAATCGAGGCTCAGTTGTCAAGTTGTTGATGTACTCCGTGTGACAAGAGCTATTTCCGTGGGAGATAACTTATTTGTATACTAATGTAGACCAGTGCATTGTTTGTCAATTATAAGTCAGCTGGTAAACACATAATAATTCTGGGTATTCTGATTATATCATTTACAAAGTAGGTATTGTTCCCATATTTATCTTAAACGGTTAAAGTAGTCCAAAAAATATATCGTTCGTTTCTTCATCTTTTTTTCTTCTTCGTTTTTGACACATTTGATGATTTATCAATTTTAATTTTATGTCAATCACTGAATCACTCATCAGGCTATAATAATAACGTTATATTTGAAAAAAATAAAAGCTTTCTGTCCTGGTATTTTTGTTATAAATGAATCTAAATGCAGCCATAAATACACAAACAAAATCTGCACTGAATTTGACAAGTGATTAATAACAATTTAATTTTATACGTATTTATTATTTTATGATCATGATTATGATGGCTACATTTAGAACAGTATCACCAGGCTAGAGGAAAGAAGTCTGGTCGTATATCTTTCCCCAAATACTTTAGTTTGAATTTTGAAGAACAGGTTTTGTCCTTCATGTTAAAAAAAAATTGATAATAATTAATAATTGTTTTGAAAATGTTATGTAACACTTATTACAGTAAACCTCGCCTGTCGTCAATTTTGGGACCAAGATTTTTCTGACACATAACTCGTCATAATGACTACTTGTAAATTTAAGCCGTCAAAATTACGACTTATCCTCGTAGGGAATCACCGTAGTTTACATGGGTCCATGTGAATGTGTAGTGAAAGCATACGGAGCATAGTGACGCTGCAATATTTAGCGCTATTCAACTCGTGCATTGTA
>JAUTWP010170937.1:0-19689 GCA_033042655.1 Cyathermia naticoides | reverse complement strand
CAACCAGTATGGATTTACATTGAATGATATTGTCTTTGAAGCGATGCCGTTTTATGAATGGAGTATTTTGAATGAGGAGCCGGAGGGTGATAGGGCTTAGAGATTTTCATTTCATCCGTAGGGTGGGATTGCTATCCCACCATGCAGGGAAATATCATAACAGGCAAAAGTCCACCGAAAGGCTCAAAAGTACGATGCAATAGTGCTTTAAATTCCAAATTTAGGATTTAGTTCCTACCCCAAAAATTAAGTACTCTTTATAATCTTATCGATATGTAAAAACATCGGTGCGGGGTGCACCTGTTTGAGTATGACAAACCCCAACTTCTCATAGAAGCCGATCGCTTTTTCTTCTGCCAACAGGTACACGCCTGCACATCCAGCGATATGAGAGATCTCTACGACTCTCAAGAGTGCATCACGCAGTAGCCTTTTTCCTATCCCCAGCCCCTGCACAGAGTGATCTACTCCAAGCATCCCCAACTTGATCACAGGTACTACTGGCGGAAGGCTACTGGGTCTATCCAGCTCGAACAGTTCCCTATGGATAGAGAATGTATCCAGCGTATAAAAGCCTAGAAAATGCTCTTTTTCATCTAGCAGTACATAGGCTTGACTAAAATGTTTTTTGACGCGCTTCTTGAGTGATCTTCGTACAAATTGGTCGATCATCGCATTGCCACAGTCAAAAGTCTCCAGTCTTTTATATGATAGTGCCGTATCAAAAGTGACTATACGGAGCTTAGGCATCAAAGCCTTTCATCTCCATCAATCTCTTGAGTGCCTTGGTCGCAGGCTCTGGATGGGCTAACTCTTTTTCAAACCCTTCCCACTCCTGCTGACTCAATGAGAGCATCTTCTCCTCGAGCATCACATCTTTGGCACGCTGTGTTGCTGTGGAGATGAGAAAGCTACTCAGATCCATCCCCAAAGCGTGTGCAGCCCCTTGTAACAGGGTCTTGATATCTTTGGATGTCTTGAACTCTATACGAGCATCTTTGGTCTCTATGGTTGCCAGCATATTTTATCCTTATACGGTTGTTGTACGTATATTATATATTGTTTTGTTTGGTATGTCAAGAGCAGGCACATATCTTCATTTCATTCGTAGTGCGGGATTGCTATCCCACCATGCAGGGAAATATCATGACAGGTAAAAGTCCACCATAAGGCTTGAGCCATACCCTATGATTTTCATGATATTTGGCAGAATCCAACACAGGGTCATATAGACTCCGCAATCAGATAGTGGCGCGATAATGAACAAATTTTTATGCTATAATACAGTATCTATAGGGGTATGCCATGCCTGATAGGTCAGCGGATCGTATAGCGGATGTTCCCTATCAGTCTCTGATAAAGATACTTTGCAAGAGGGGTTAGGCAGAGGTAAAATAATAAGGAGTAAAATATGAGTATTCATCAGAACAGTAGTACAAAAGTTATTACTTATTATTTGCAATTAAATAGAATTTATGTTAACTAAAAATCATATTATAGATGCTTTTTTAATACGCGATAAATTCATATCTCTTGATGAGCATAAGATACTTTTTCAAGATAAAGATTATTGGAACGATAATTCTATTTCAAAAAAAGATTTTAATACTGTACTTAGTAAAATTATTAAACTGCAGATTAAACAAGATACTATTTATCTAAGTAATATTTATTTCCCTTATGACATAGAATTTGCAGATTTGAAAATACCTTCGACTATCAATATAAACTTTGCATACTGTACTTTTCAGGGTACTATTAATTTTTATGGTATTAATTTTCAAGGAAATATTGACTTTAGTTATGCAACTTTTCATAAGGATATTGATTTCAGAAAAACAATTTTTACTACTGAAACAAATTTCATAAAGTGTAATTTTTTAAGTAAGGCTGTATTTGATGGCTCCTACTTTAAAGAAAAGATAGATTTTACAGGCTCTGAATTTAAAGATATCAGTTTTCAACAATGTATTTTTGAGACAAGATCATATTTTGAAAATAGTTTATTTTTAGGTATAACAAGTTTCTTGAATGCAAAATTTCAAGAAGATGTTTATTTTGACAAATCTATTTTTGATGGAGCATCAGTAAGTTTTACAAACTGTATTTTTTATTCTCTATATTTTAGTCACTCAAGCTTTAAAGGTGAAGTAAGTTTTATTGGTATTAATTGTAAAACGACCAGTTCTTTTGATAGTGTAATATTTTATAAAAAAGTTGACTTTAGACAGTCTAAATTTGATGATAATGTAAGTTTTGAAAATACCCAATTTGAAAGTGCATATTTCTTCGATACAAAATTTAATAAAATAATCTCTTTTAAAAATGCAATATCAGATAAAATAATTAGTTTTGAGCACATGTCTTGTGGCACGCTTGATATGACAAATAGCAATTTTGCTATGGTTAATTTTTTAGATATTAAGGGAATAGGTTCTGATACTTTAAAAAAGATACATTTAAAGAATAAAGAAACCGCTCGTATAATAAAGTCACATTTAGAAAAACAGCACAATATAATTGAGGCTAATAAATTTTTTGTATTCGAGCAGGAAAAATATTACGATGAGCTAAGTTGGTTCAAGAGTCCTGGAAATAAATTTGTTGTAGGATTAAATAAAATTATATCGAATCACCAGACACGATGGATACAAGTACTGTTATGTATAATATTGTTCAGCCTATTTGTCTTAGTTGTTCATGATGGACTACCACCTTTTACAAAAGAAGCTCTTTATGAGATACCAAATAGAGCCATAGAACTAATTAACCCATTGAATATATTTAAAAAAGACTATGATTTATACAAAAATAATGAATTTTTAGCGATGTTTATTAGAGTGGTGACTATATATCTATTTTGGCAATTTACAGTATCATTTAGGCAAAATACACGTAGAAAATAAATCTTATAATTACTTTTTGTCCCATAGTATGAACCCTGATGTTGAATTAAGTCTTTGGGTCAGGACATAAAAAAATAACCAGCAAGAAGTATGGAAAATTGAAGCCTTATGGTTACAAGAAAGGGAGTCTGGTGATTGGTGATCATATTTGCGCCCCACTCGAATAAGTACTCAGGCATGAATATCTACTCTATTTCACCCACCCCACCAAATCATCCACAGATACAATACCCCTATCCAACAACTTAAGCAAAATATCCAACGATCTACTCTGGGCATTCTCTCCTGTCTCATACTTATGAAATGCCCTCACTCCACCACCGAAAAGCACAGAGGCTTTCTCTTGGGTGAGGTTGAGCTTTTTCCGTATCGCTCTGACCTCATCTGTGGTGAGTAGATGATCTACATGCCGTTTGAAATCTGCTATCTGCTTGCGGGTAGATTTGAGGTCTTGGGGTGAGAGAAATGCTTCACCACATATAGAGCAGTACTCCCCTGACTGCATGATCTCTAGGGTGTGGTCTTTATAGTCATAGGGTGTGCTTCGCTCCTCTCTCTGGAGAGCTCCACCACAGATTGGGCATGTTTTCATGTACGCTCCTTGAAGGATATGATGATGGCATCTTCTCTGACTTGTATCTCAATCTATATTTTAACCAAATAGGTTAATTTTGTCAACTAGGATTTTATCTTTTGGGAGTATAGTGAAATTTTTGTTGCTATGGTAAAAATGTGTCAAATTGTCATATTTTTGATAAAGAGAAAGGGTAAGAGAGGCTGACAGAGCTGACAACCTCCGAAGAAAGAGAAAAGGGCTAGATCCCCTCCACTCTGAGTAGTTTGGTCTTGCCTACCATGAGGTCGATACTCATGCCGATACGCTTGAAGACACTCTCCTGTCTATACTCCAGGTTGTGCTTTTTGCAGATATCTTTGACGATGGGTTGCATACGCTGGTAGTAGCTGTGAGGCATGTTGGGGAAGAGATGGTGTTCGATCTGGTAGTTGAGGAAGCCATGGACAAAGTCTTTGAAATCAGAGCCGGTGTTGTAGTTGACAGAGCCCATGATCTGACGCAGATAGAACTCGCCTGTACTCTGGTGTGGCTCACTGAACATATAGATATCCTCCGCCGAGTGGTTGGGTACGATGACCAAAAACGAGTGCAGGTTTGCCACATACTCTGCCATGAGCAGGATGATGAGGGCATTGACCCCTACCGTCGTACCAAAAAAGACGGCAAACAGTACAGGAAAGAGTACAAACTTGATCACAGCATAGGGTAGCAGATACTCCATCCAGAGCTCTAGACCATTTTTCTTGCGTGGGTCGAGCTCAAAATCTGTCACCTCCAGCTTCTCCTGATCACGGTTTTTCTTGTTCTCCAGGATACGCAGCGTGTTGGGTGCATAGTAAGTGTACTTCCATGTACCGGCAAAGGCATAGATGATCACATAGCGTAGCCACATCGGCACCTTGGACTGGATGAGCCACTGCAGGTTCTTCTCGACATTGTCCGGATCATCCGTCTCTCCTAGATGGTAGTGGTGCATGATGTTGTGCTCATACTCCCACGCCTGAGGTTTGATCCAATCCAGCCAATCGATATAGCGTCTGGCACCCTTGGCAAAGACCTTTTTGGTGTATCGCTCCGGGACATTGGGGACTTTGTCATACGCACCATGCAATACAGGGTGTACCACATCTGCCCATCTGGCGACATTGCCTATGCCTATGAAAATAGCAGCAATCACCGCCAATATCCAAAAGCTAAATCCACTCACGATTCCCACCAATGCCATCACCACCATGAGACCATAGCCGCCAAAGGTAAACATCCTCCCCCAGCGCTCCAGCTTCAGCAGGTGCTGAAAGTCCGCTTCTCCTACGGGATCCATCGCTTCCTTGATCGCATTGATATCACGCTCCAGCTGCTCTTTGTCCACATCTTCATACCGTGCATAACCAGATGAAGCCTCCACTTCAACGATCTGCTCCTCTTCTACCTGTTCTTTCTTCACTCCCTTGGGCACATCTCCCATACACACTCCATTCAATTTTATTTATGGAAATTATAGTTAAAAGTGATTAAACTGAGGTTGATAACTACACATCTGCTCTGGAAGTAGGTTTTAAAATAGGAAAAATATTTAAGTAAGAATAGTATTGTGGCCGGGAGAGGGGGATTTGTAGAGATCTCTTTTCTCAGATTTTCTCAGATTTTGTCATAGCTATTCATACCTTCTCAAAGTACCTTAAAATGGTTATTTCTAAAGCTTTTTTCTATACTCATACTTGCGCACTCTTTTTTATAGTTTCTCTGATTTTCTCTTCTTGGGTTGGAATTTGGTTGGAATTTTTTACTCTTTGGATTACCCATAAATTATCACTTTTATGCATACTTTATCACACTTGCTCAATAGCCTATCCTTTCAGAAAAAGACAAGGAAATATCACTTAAACTGCCACATCATAACACAGAAAGGATCAAAACTTGGCATTCAAGGCGGAGCGTAAAAAAACAAAATATGCTGGTGTTTATTATCGCGAAACCAAAACCAAGGATCGGGTCTATTATGTCATGTACAAAGAGTTTGGCAGAACCAAGGAGATAAAGGTTGGTAAATACAGCGAGGGGATGAGAGTAGAGCATGCCAACAATATCAGAATGTCAATCATTACAAGCCTGAGGCTTGGGACTGATATGCCTGATGTCCTCAAGGGGGTCAATACGAAAGATGGAATTACCTTTGATACTGTAGCGATAGATTTCTTTCAGAGCAAGGAGCTCCACAACTCTACCAATGCACAGATCAAGGGCAAATACAAAAGTCAGCTCAAGCCCTATATTGGCCATAGATATCTACCCCATATCACAAAAAGAAACTTGCTAAAGATACAGGTACAGATGTCAGAAACCAAGGCACCCAAAACAGTTAATGGCTATATCCATTTGATTCGCTCTATTTTCTACTATGCAATCGATGCAGGGCTCTTTATTGGTACAAACCCTGCAAAGGGTATCAAGGATCTCAAAACTGACAACCGCAGAGAACGGTTCTTGACACAAGAGGAGGTCAAGTTGCTTCTGGATAAAGTGAAACATGACCATACTCTTTATCTGTTTACACTAATTGCCCTTAGTACAGGTGCACGCTCTGGCTCTATACAAGCGATCACCAAAAAAGATATTGATCTAAGCAACAAGCTCTTGACAATAACAGATTTTAAAAACAAGATTACCTATACTGGCTTCTTCAACACCACACTGCATACCCTACTTTCCAAAGAGATAGACACTCTTCAGAAAAATGATCTTCTCATTGATGTTCCCGCTAGGACCCTTCGCAGAAAGATGAAAAAGATCCTAGATGATCTTTTCAATCAAGGGCTTGACAAAGATGACAGAAAAAATCGCGTAGTGATCCACACATTACGTCATACTTTTGCCAGTCAACTGGCTATCAATGGTACCCCACTCTTTACCATCCAGAAACTTCTCAATCACAAGGACATTGAACAAACCATGCGTTACGCCAAACTGGCACCAGACAGCGGTATGGATATGGTACACTCTATGATGCAGGAATATTTCTCCTAGAGTATCCCATCCCGTCTCATCTTCTCCTGTATGGCCATAGTGATATAGCTGGTGATGGTTCCTCCATGATAGGATTTGATCTTTTCTTCCCAGTCTACCCGTATCTGGATGGTTTTTATTTTTTTGGCTCTATTGGTACTGGCTTGTTGTCTATTTGCCTCTCGTAGACTAGCACTCTCTACGGCTTGATTTACAAACTCAAGGTTTTCTTTTCTTGCCATGGTGACTCCTTTTAATATGTTTTCAATATGTAAATACTATGGATTCAATATCTTTTTGATCTCTTTGGTGAGGGATTTGATCTCT
This sequence comes from Cyathermia naticoides, assembly GCA_033042655.1. Taxonomy (NCBI): domain Eukaryota; kingdom Metazoa; phylum Mollusca; class Gastropoda; order Neomphalida; family Neomphalidae; genus Cyathermia; species Cyathermia naticoides. The sequence continues at coordinate 12,876 of JAUTWP010170937.1, read as the reverse complement.
AGGGCTGCTTTGGATTTTTTGTTGTGCTCTATGACACTCTTGCCAGCTCCTGCAGATCGGTCATAGTCTACCCTGCTTCTGAGTATGGTATCAAGTAGCTCAAAAGAGTCTAATCTCTCAATGAATTGTTTGAGTGTCTCTAGTTTGGATTTCTTGGGGTTAATGTTATTGAGGAGTACTTTGACCTTGAGTTCTCCCTCGATGAGCTCTGAGAGCTGTTCTAGGATATGCTCAAAGCTTTTGAGACCCAATAGTTCAAAGCTTCTGTCACTCACAGGGGTGATCACTAGATCGGCAGTGATAATGGCGATACGGTTCATGGTACTATCAAATCCACCTAGATCGATGATAGAAAGTCTCTCATCACTGTCTCCATTGATATAGTGTTTGAGCTCTTCTGCATTTTGAAAGGTACGGATAGTGAGTGGTTTATACTTGGTCTCTAGTCTGCGTATCTCATTGGTATAGGTGAGTGTCTTTTGGATATCCAGATCAATGAGCTCTACGCGGTAATGTTTTTGTAGAGAGATAGCGAGGTTCCAAGCGACGGTGCTTTTCCCTACGCCACCTTTTTGGTGGGAGATAGCTATGATCATGAGATACCCTTTATATAGATATGGTTATGATATCTAAAAGATATTAAAAAGATATTGATTATTGTGTTTTATCCTTCTCCTTTTGTCTCTTAGCATGTCCTAGTATTCTTTTTCGTTTTGCTAGTAGGGACTCATAATAGGCGGTTCTAAGGTATGCCTCTTCTCCTATTAATTTCCTTATCCTCCTAGTGCTCCTAAGTCCTTTCTTCTTCTCTCCTTTGTCAAAATATATTTTCACTATGGCTTTGAAGCTTACTGCATCACCCTCTTGTATATCTTTCCAGAGCTTGGAGTATTTGATGTGAACGTGACTTCTGAAATATTTGTTTCTTACGACAACTTCTTGTAGTAATATCTTATACCCAAAGCTATACTCTGTTTCAAGTATCTTATCAACCACTGCACTGCATCGCACTCTTTTGGTGCTTTGCTTTATTGTGTTTCTCTTCATGATGTCATCATCAATGATTATTTCGCAACCAGATCTTTTGAGGTACATGACCCATCTCTTTTGTACTTGAGATAGCGTTAAGCTGGGGCTATTGGTCATCATGAGTTTCTTGAGATTGGTGAGGTGGATGATCGCCTTTGGAAATCTTGGTATCTCATCATCTTGAATAATGAGCTCTTCTAGGCTAAGGATAGCCTCCCTGTCATCAGGGATAGGGAGGTGGTGGTTCTGCTTCCAATATTGTAGCGTATCTATCCACTTATCAGTAGGTGGGTTTTGAATATATTCAGCGAATGATTGTACTTCTTTCATGCTTCTTTCTCACGTTTATTACTCTGATTTCTTGACTCTTTTATCGTATCTATCTCTTTGTGGGAGATGGCTATGATCATGAGATATCCCTTTATAGTAAATAGATATCTATATAATATCTAAAACATATTGAGAACTATAGACCTTGAATTTGCAGATTCTTGTGATCTATTTTTAGTCTCATCAACATTCCTTTTTTCTGAGAATCATGAGAAAGTACCTGTACGCTTTTCCCTTTTTCTAATACCTTTCTAATTACTGGTACAAAATCTGTATCGCTTGAAACAATAGTCAGGAACTTATACGCTGTGTATCTTTCTTGAATTAGCTCTTTGATTTTTTCATCAGAGTCATTATGTCCTGTGTGGATTTCTATACCATAGAGCAGGATATAAGGGAAAAGAACATCGATCATATTCGGGGTAAATGGTGCGACTGATACTAAGCTAAAATGCCCTACACTATCTATTTTTTTCAATACTTTATCTATATGTCTATAGGAGATATTTTCAATATCCCATATGGTATAACTCTCTTTTTTTGCTTGTGTGCTTCGCATACTCCTAATCTCTTCCATCGAGGGAATACTTGTGAGGGCTATACTGCATTTGGATGCTAGATCCTTGTGTTTTGTTGACTTTTGTTTTGGTTTTAGTCGTCTATTTTTATAGGTTTTGGCTATATCTACCCGTACGGATTCTATAATAGTCACTTTATAAAATCGTTTTTTGTTTTCACTTATTAAAGCTTTTTTTCTATTTTCAACAAGTTTTCTTGCTTTTATGGCTTCGAGACCATGAGATAATACATATGGAGAGAGGATTTTCATTTGTTCTTCAGTGGGCTTTTTTGAGTCGATTAGCATGATCTTACTTGCATTTTTTTCAATCTGCTTTAGTGTATCGACGAGCATATTCCTCTCAAACCCTACAAACCGTGTATCGATAATATAGAGGTGACTATTATTGACTGTCTCTAGTGATTTGGTATGCTCTGCTTGGGGGCATGCAAGTTGTGTTTTTTTAGTTTTTCCTTTTTTTAATCCATCTTTCTCTCTAGTATTTATTGAGGCACTTGTATCCTCTTTGGTTTGTATCTTTGGTGGGACAGGGATATTCTCTTTACTGGGATAGCCTATCTTTGAGAGAATCCATTGTTTGACGAAGTGAAATATAGTAAATAAACAAGATGATTGTATTGAACTAGTATTTTTTTTCATGAGCATTTCAGTCTCATTAAAATAAAATCTACATTCATTTTCATTGCCAACCTAGAGTTTAGAATCATTAATAATTTTATAAAGCTTTGTAGCTTTCTTTTTCTATATTCTGATATTGCTCAATAATTTTTTTAAATCGGTATATCCAACCCACTTGATTCTTATCGCCATAAAGAAACTGATTTTTCATTTTTATTAATTGTGAAGATATGCCCACTTTTAATTCATCATTACCATAATCTTGTATCTCATTTTGTACAACATAAGCTACAAGCATAGCAGAAAGTGCTATATAGACATTTTTACTTCTTATTTTTATCTTGGCTGGTATTAATTTAGACAAGCTTTTTGTGAGTCCTTTAAGGGAATATCTCGCGGTAGCTGATGTAATCATCATAGCTATATTAAAATTTTCCTGCCTTTTTAAATATTTGTCAAACTCGGGGAACCTCTTATCTCTTCTCAGTAAGACCTCTATAGTATTTTTGTATTTATTTTCATTTAGGATTTGATAAGATTTTTTATGGTTCTCCTCAATACTCTCAATCAGGCTACTAATTTGCTTTTTTAATTTGTTATTAATTTTTGAAGGTGTATCAAAATATTTGCTCCATATCTCTTGTCTAAATGCATCTATCTCTTTTTTTTTGGCAAATCCTGTTTTTTCCTTACCAACAAGATAAAGCAGCTTTGCTTTATAGCAATTAGAATTGATGTGCTCTACATATCCGTCCAATCTCTTAATTTTCACAATTGTTTCACCAACATCATCTATATAATCATGCATCATACCACTGACACATATTGGTTTTACTTCAATTTCTTCCAATAGCTGATCATCATAGATCTTTTCAATGTTCTTTTGAAATCTTTCCAGAGCGGCATTATCCTTATCATGTTCTTCTTTGAGTAAAACATCAATATCACTTTTACTCAATGCATTCCGGAGATCGTCTCCATCAAATAATTTGAAACTCAGTGTCAGTATTCCAATAATTATTGCTAATATTACAAGCAATATTGTAGACTGTTTTTTTTGCCTCTTTGTCAAGTATAGCTCCTCATAAAAATAGTAACCGCTGTGTCAATCCAGCAGCTCCCCAATATATCCATTCTTTTTCAGGATATTGGCACGATACAGGATTGTCAGTATTAGAGACATTGCCAGCAGCCATGTTACTATATAGATGATACCTACTATGCTCATCTGAATAGGCAATACATGCAAATGTGATATATCAGTAATATCTCTATACTGTGACATGGACTCCGCAATAGTAGCATCAAGATAAGAAGAAAAACCTTTTACGACAATCAGTGCTGCCCCTACAGCAAAGCTAAGTACGAGTGTCATTTGCGTCAACAATACAAAGAAAATACTTTTCCTGCTAACACCCTTGGCTATCAAAATACCATATTGCATACCTCTCTTTGCAATAATCATGAAGATCTGAATCCCAATCAGACCAATAAATATAGAAGAAAAGATCCACATATAAGGCAAACCCAGCTCACTCAAAACAGCCATGATAAAACCTAATTTTTTTAGTGACGTTTTATACAGTGAATCTAACATAAACGCAGGATAAGACCTGGTTGTATTGTCCTCTTGTTTTTCAGATATATAATAACTTTCAATTAGCTCACTGCTATTGTCTATGCTGGTTTGGTCTTTTGCATATGATATGAATTCATAAAAAGAGATAATATTTGAAAGAGGGATCACAATAAAAGAGTTTTTATCTGTGGGTTTATAATCGACCCATACCTTACCATGTTTATTGATACTGTCTACGTTTATATCTTTAATTTTATAGCTGGGAATAGTTATGACGATTTTATAATCTTTTATTTTTACTTGGTAAAAACTTGATTCACCTTCAAACTCGAAGTTACTGCTCTCAATACCATTATTGTTTATATACGCTTGCAATATACTTTTCTCTATAGGGTGATTAAAGATAATTTTATTTCTTCTTTTCTTAGATTTAGTAAATTGCTCTAAGAGAATTTTTTCTAATTTTTTATCTGTAAGCATGATTTTTCTAACAAATTGCTTCTCTTTTGTGAGAGATAGATAGTCCTTCAATCCTGCTATTACAGATTTGAATTTATCATTATTTTTGATATCGTTAAACACCATTAATTGATTGACCAGTCTACTCTTTGCATAAACAGCTATATCCATCAGATAGTCGACATGTGTCAAATCATAGATACTATCTACCCAAATAATCTTGAACTTGAAAAATCTGGATTCATTGTTATCCAATATCTCTAGCCAAATTGACTGCAATGCCTCATAGTTTTTGGGTAAATTGCTTTCTAGATGATTGTCCAATATCACGCGTTTATATTCAGTATAATTAAAGTCATGATGAAATGCAGATTTATTGAGAATGATGTAATCATCTTTTTCGACATCATACCCTTTTGTAAGTTCTTGCCAAATAGTACTGTCACTTAGTACGTTTTTCCCTGTCCACTTGACCTTCTTCGTGGCATATCCGAATTCTTCTTGTTCATAAGACTCTTCTACATCAGCATCATCTTGTTCCGACGTAAATCCATACAACTTGGTAAACTCTAAACCTACATGACGATAAAATATATCCGTACGTAAAGATGTTTTTTTTCTAAAATCTTCTAGTCTCTCTTTCGAGATGCTAGACCAGTTATCTGTACTCGCTCCTACATAGATAGGAACAGATCCATCAGCACTCTTGCCCAGAAATGCCCCGACTGTGTTATCCAGTATGCCCTCTTTACTGGATACAACTAAAAGTGTCAAAGCAGACACAATAAAGAAGAAGAAAAAGAGTACTAAGAAATCTCTTGTACCTCGTCTTTCCTTCTTCCAGAATTTTAGTTCATTAAACATCAAGAGCCCAAACAGTGTCTTATTTGTCATCAGCTTCTCCTACAGATTGCCATTGGCAACTGCTGTGGTCTTTGTCGATAAAAACATGTATTTTATGCTTTGCGCCTGAAGTGATCAGGTCATCTTCGTGATGTGTTACCCATAAAAGCATACGTTCATACTCTTTATTCTCTACCCAGCGATAGAGTGTATCCATGATTTGTTTTCTCGTTTTGGTATCCAGGCTGCCTGTTGGTTCATCAGCCAGTAGGACATAAGGGTCATGAATAATAGATTGCAGTAGAGATATACGTTGTTTTTGCCCTCCTGACAGTTCATGAGGATATTGATGCAGAATACGATTGATATCTGTTTTTTCTTCATCTGTCAGATATAATTTTATTTTCTCTTCAATTGTATGCACTGCATCTGAATATTTCTCCCCTTTTAGAAGTAGCGGGTAGAGAAGATTTTCCTGAATGTTGAGATAATTCGTCAGTGTACTATTTTGAAATGCAAAACCAAAATAATGCTTCCTTTCTCGATCTAGTGCATGCAATGAGTCTCCCTCCAGCTTTATTTTCTTGCCATCAGGAAACTCCCATGTCACACTGCCGCTGTCCAGTTTTTCCAATCCGAACAATGCTTTCATCAATGAGCTTTTGCCTGATCCTGTCTCTCCTATGATGGGTATTTTTTCTGTTTTAGAGTCAAAAGAAAAATCTCCCAAGTAACGAAAGGAAAAGTGTCCTTTTTTTAATGCAATATTGTTAAAACTACAGCGCAGTGGCATTGTATCGCTCCTCTTTTACTGTTAAAGCCATTGTGCCTATAGCATGGTGATTCTCATCCAAGAGCGCTATCTGGCTATCAATGATAGTGACAGTAACACTCCTTACATTAGGAAATGGGACACCATTACGATCAAATAAGAGATTATTGCATATATCTGCACTCAAAAACTGGACAACCATCAGTCCCATCACAAACAAAATCTTCATTCTTCTATCTCCTCCATGTCTGTACACCTTAGGTTCAGGACACCCCAATCAGTATCACTCTATCTAGTCATTTATGTGTTATGGTAAAAATTTCTTAGGTACCCAGTAATATTCTATATTGTCATCCATGTTTTCATGCACATAGCCTACTCGTGGTGGCTTCAGTTTACTAAAATGCCTATGTAATATAGGGTATTTATGATATGGCAGGGTAACGGGGCAACTAGTCACTTGAGTGTCATCATTAACCACTTTAACCTTTGGCTTTTCATTTCTGGCTACATACCTGAGGACCTTTCGTGTCCCCTCTATCCATCTATACAATTGTTTGATAACACAATAGTCCACTTTTTTAAGCTGATTAATGCTGTAGCGGAGTAGGGGTGAGTTGACACGTGTGGGCAGTCCATATTCTTGCAAATACTTATCCAGTCGCCTATCTGAAAACTCTCCTACTATGGATTGTCCTGTCATCCGTACAATATTTTCTTTGAGTATTTTTACCAATTTCTTTCTGGCATCTGCTTTGTTCATCGAAGGATTCCACTTGATCCTGTCAAACAGTATCTTGAAATTATCAAAGTTACCACTTTGGAAGAAAATGTCCTCTTCACTTTTTTTATCTACTTTTATGTATATTTTTTTGACCGTATCGTATACTTTACCTTTACACGCTTCGCCCAGCCCCTCACAGCTACCATCCCTGATCTCCTCAGTCAGTAATGCTAGGATCCCTTTGACTTTGAGGGCATGAAGCGCTTCATCCAGATTTTCACCATCTTCCAGTTTGCCAATCACTATTTTGACTGCCTGGTAATTGAGGTATCCTCTGACAATTGATGTATGCAGTATCTGATCTACAGTTTCGTCAACATCAGAGATCGTTAGACTGCTCACCACCTCGACCATATCATTGTCTGCATCTCTATAGTTAAGAGCCCTTTTGAATTTCCCAGCTTGTATGAGGAAGCTATTGTACGCCTTCATGTATTTTTCGTTTTGTCTTTTTTGAGTATTCAGGGGGGTTCGTACGAAGATGAGAACTTTGTGATGTGATTCATCGTCTTTTCTTTTTAACTTCCGTACCAATGCATTTAGTGAAATGGATTTTCCATCTTCTCTATCGCCTGCATCCCCAATAATGATGATAATTTTTCTGTTGTCCGGACATGTGGAGATATCCTCCAGTGCCTGGTTGATACCTCCATAGAGATTCTCAGGATAATCATCACTATCATTGAGTGAAGCTCCGATATTTGAAACCCTCTTGATAGGGGAACTGGGCTCCTGGCATGATCGGTTCAAGGAAAATCCCTCACGCAAATCTCTTTTGTCAAACTTATCTCTATAGATCCGATAAGTGGTTCTAAACACCAATCCATCGTATTTGATATTAGAAAGCTTTTGGGAAAATTTGTCTACCAGCCCACCATTGCCAACGATCTGATCGAGATACGGCTGCATGCTCGCCGTCCCATCAATGAGAAACAGTATATCAACAAATTTATGCTGACTCCTCATATTATCTATCTCAGCGTTGATACCAGAGGTCGTATAGTACAGAGCCCCATCCTTGCCCCTCTCCACCCCTACACCAGTGATAGGAGCCGCCAGCTCGTAATAATCTTCTCCATCTACGTCTATCTTATCCAACACCGCCAATCTCATGGGAAGATCGTACCAGTACATGCCTCCTTTCATCATCCCCGCTTTGTGATGTTTTCGAATGTCTTGTATCGAAGTATAAAATTCTACTATTTCTGTTTTTCCCAACTTCTCACTAGGTCTCAGCCCAATGGCAGTATTCCAGATAAAGCCATCTTCTTCGTTGACCCATCCTTTAAACAGTGTGTCTCTCTTCCATGTTGAGGGTGCCGCGATGAGATAGCGTCCATGAGACTTTTTGTAGATATAGTAACTCTTGTATCTTTTGAGTTTTGAACAGTACTGACGGTTCTCTCCACAGGTAGTCGCCGTAGCAGAATAATATGCATTGACATAGGAGTCTGTTCCTTGCTCCACGGTCTCGGTCTTGACATAAAACTTTTGATCCAGTCCTGACGTTGCTTTGACCGGCTTTCCACCACAAAAAACATCATTAATTTTTACGTAGCCTATGGGCTGCTCATCTACCTTTTCCTGGATAGAGAAGTACGTATCATGACGAATCCTGGCTATGTAATACTTGCTGTTAAAACCAACCGTACCTATCGAATGGTTGTTCTCATCGAAGAGTGTTGTATGGCTATCAATGATGGTGACAGTGGCACTACTTACACCTTTCTTGGGGATGCCATTACGATCAAATGACAGATCACTGCATGTATCTGCATTCAAAAATTGGACAACCATCAGTCCTATCACAAACAAAATTTTCATTCTTTTATCTCCTTTATATCTGTACACTTTGGGCCTAGGGCACGCCATACCTTGCAATTGTCTTCTGTTGACCAAATTTCTAATTCAACTTTGTTTTGAGCTGACCAAATAACAATTTGGGCTACTTGAGCTCTACTTGTATTCAGCTTCTTTCTCGCTGTTACAAAGATTAATTTTTTCAATGAGGGATTGTCTTTCTTTATATTTGTCATATCATCCTCAAGCCCATTGAATAATTTAAACGGATCAAAAAAAGTTCGCTCTTCATCATAGTTAGGAAAATCATCAGACAAACTTCCATCAGATTCCATCATCATGACATCTTTTTTCTTGCCTTCTTTTATTGTTTTTATTTTCCTGATCAACCTTTCCATCCCTTTGAAAATAGTAGAGTTGGTGACAATGATCAAAGTATCATTACTCTGGACAGGCATAGTATATCTGATCATGCCCTCCTGTGAGACATTTCCTTCTATACAAATAGAATTCTCTTCTACTCCTTTTACATAACGGTAATCTTCACAGATCCATTTTTTGTTAATATCCTCTGGCTTCTCCATAGTAAAAAGTTTAACCTTTGTTTTGTCACTGCTATCTACAAATTCACCATTTTCGTTCTCTCTTTCGTATACTATATAGTGCTTACAAACTTCTTGATTTGAGAAAAATCGAGCACTCAATATTCCATCATCAATCAAACGCTGAGTATTCGTAATATTGATTAAACGCTTTTCGCATTCTTTTTTCTTGATTATAATAGCATGATTCTTTTTGCTTATAGATATGAGATACTTAACATTATTTACTACGAAAGGGTTTGTTTTATCGAACTTTCTTAGATCATTAATCTGATAATGACGAATTGCATAGTCTGAACCAGTTAAAAAATACTCGACATTCATCTCATCAAGATAGCTCTCACATAGGTCTTTTGGTGTATCTTCCAATACTGTACAAGAATACTTATCTAAAATCTCTACTGTTTTATTTGTACTATTTAATTTACATGCATAGTGATTCTTATTTGTCTTACAATGAGTATCATTAACATTGATAAAGATACTATTAGAATCCATATCATTAATTTTGATTTTTGTTTTATTAAGGGCTTTAGCATCCTTTGGATCAATTTTATATTTGTTTGCTATCACGGATAGGGTAATCTCTCCATTGTCATTATCAACAGATACCCCTATTTTCTTATCTATAATTATAAAGTCATCTTCATTTTGCGTATCCTCTAGTGGTAACCGAAGAGAAGAATTCCCAGATAGCAATTTGATATTTGTTTTATATCTATTGTTATGAACATATTGTTTTATCCATGAGAGAGCACCAGTAAAAGTATAATTTTTATAGAATGTTATTGTGTGTTTCTTGTCATCAATCACGCAGCTATATCCTTCTCTGTCTACTACTTCACATTCTTTGTCTTCATAATCAGGAAGGCTTATACTTCCATCTTGAATTATTACACTAGTGTCGTTCTTCTTTAATCTAATTTCAAAAAACTCAACTGTATCTTTTATCTTCTTATAATTCTCGATAGTATATGAAACAAATTTAACAATTTCCTTTTTACCAGTGATTCCCTTCTTATCATACATATAATCTTTATCTTTCAAGAATTTCCTCCACAAATTCATATTGTCCAGTGTATATATGAAGTGTACCGTATCGTCTTCGAGGGTGAATTCTCTAATCCTAGCTAATTCTTCTCTGTCATGTTCATCCATCATTTTCAAAGAGAATTTTCTTTTGATATAAATTGTATTGCTATCAATTGTACATACTATTGAGTTATCTTCACTTGGAAGAACGCATCTGGGATCTTTATTTAGGCTATCAGGAACAGATAGCTTATTAGTTTCAACAGTAAACTCTTTTCCATTAATTCGAATAGGAAAAGACTTTTTAGCCAAAATAAAACCTTTAACAGAATACTTTATAGTATTAGAGTTTTTATTATTTTTAAGGCTCTTAGTATGACCTTGTTTTGAGGACTTCTTTCTGAGAATAGTTACTTGATATGCTTTCTCTTTAGGAGTTTCCCACTTTTTCTTAGTTTGTTCCAGCTTATTTCCGTCTAATAGCTTTTTAATTTGGGTTGTTACCTCTTTAGTGTACAAGAATACTATTTTTTTATATTTCTTATGATAGATTTTTTTACTAAGTGTTTCTGCCTTAGGAAAATTACTATGCATGTACCTTTTACTCTTCCAAATACTACGATCTAACATATACTGGAGAATTATGTATACTTTCTTGGATTTTTTATCAATCGTACAACTAATTTCATAATCAGCATCTACTAGTACACATCTATTGTTATCTGGGAGAATAGGCAATTTCACTACAAATTTATTGTCAGAATGTCTTTTTATTGATTCATATCTGACGTTACCAATTTTAATTACTGGAGTCTGTGTATATGCTCCCAACTCTACAACATAATTAACTTTTTTTGGCATGTCACAAACAGAATATTGGCTCCATACTATCAACAAAATATAAAATAATTTATGCAAACCAATCCCTCTCTCTATCTAAGTTCTCGAATCAGTCTAAAAGTGATTTGTGGATTGGGTTTACTGGCACAAATCTTCTTGCCCAGTTTATCTACCTCTGTCTGGTAATCACTCGCCAACAAAACAACAGACTGTCCATTGCTACATTGTGTACTGGAAAATTCATAGAGGCTACGGACAAAATGCCTGATATATTTATCCTGAGGCTCAGTTTTCTTCCTCTCGTTAAAATTTTCATTGTCTTTCAAGTCATCTGTGTTGATAGCGAGTATCCACTCCTCTACAGTAGGCAGACGGAATACCTCACCTGTTTGTTTGTTGAACCACACTATATACGCAAATACATCTTGTAAAGAGATATTGACTACAGGAAACTGGTCATCGATGCCCTCCTCCCCGTTTTGATCCCATTTGATGTCATGCTTGATCCCTATTGGGACATATCCTGTATCATCGACAAATGCCCTGAACTGCCCTATACTGACAGGTGATGTCTCTACATAAAATGACTTTGGTACTTTTACGTTTTTTTTGCCATAGATAGAGATAGCACCCTGATGGGTAATGAATTTACGTGTATTTCTCTTAATTTTTTGTGTCTTTCGTGAGACGAAAACAAAGTTACGACTTGCAATCGTTATCACCTGCTCTATCTGCACTCTGTGGATACTAAGGGGTAGCTTTTCACTCGCTATACCTTTAGTATTTCTAGCCAAGATATCAAACTGATACTTTTTGATCTCATCGAGTGAGAGTGGGATCTCTATGAGACCTTTGTTTGACATTCTTCCTTTGGGTTTTTCGTTAATATAAATCTCTGTGCCTGCTGCTCCTGAGAGCTTGAGGATGTACACATCGTCAAAATAAGGATCAGCTGGCAACTCAGAAACTATTGTGGGCGTGCTAGGCTGCTTGATGACCTTTTCTATGTCTAGCATCAGTGCAGGACTTTGGTTATCAAAGCTGTCTTTTAGGTATATACGAAAGAGCTTTTTACCCGCTTTCCCACTCGTATCGAGTGTCATATCGGTAGGGCTACTACTGATCGTCTTTGTCTCTACATCATTGATATAGAGGATTGATCCTACTTCGCCTTTAAGCTTCATGTGTACCATATCCTCTTCTGTAGATTTCACACTCTCTATAACCATAGGCATCTCTGGAGCCACTACATCCACGACTTTTGTTTTCAGTGAAAAATAATTTTCTTTACTCTCATTTCCTGCATCATCTTTGAGTGTCAAGATAAATTCATTATCTTTGTTATCCTCATTTAACTCAAGAGTGATATACGCCTTACCATTTGCATCGGCAGTAACATTGATATCATAGTGATCGAGCCAAACATGACTACCCGCTTCAGCAGATATATCCAATATCTTCTCCGTTTTTCTTCCATTATTTTTGATAACTATTACTTCATCTAGAGGCGTATTGATATGTGGGAGGTCTGGAGCTACACCATCGATCTTTTTCACATCCAATGAAAATTTCACATTGGTACTTTTGCCACCTAAATCATTGATCAAG
>JAUTWP010170926.1:0-10233 GCA_033042655.1 Cyathermia naticoides | reverse complement strand
CGTCCAATAACCGATGATGATAAAAATCAATGTGTTCCAGTGGCGTCGTTAAACAAAACAAACTTTACTTTTTTACTAGCCGGTTCGCCTATATAGAAATGGGTCGTATAATATGTCGAATAACAGTTTTTTAATTCTTAATAGGATCGGCAAGCGCTTAGCATAACTAACTCACTTGTTGCCATCCAACAAATGAAACACCAGACGAAACATTTCCAGCCTTTCCCTTTGATACGATTTTTAAAAACCATTATTATTTTATTGTTTTTTTTACTGACGGAGTGAAAGCAATATTTTAACGTGTTAGTAACTGCGTCGTAACCCGGGATTGTTTGTGGGAGGTTTGTCCGACAGTGAAACAGATTTAAGATTACAAACATGGCGGAAGACATGTTTACATTAAATCGTTGTATCTGATTCTAGGGCAGACTCAGTGTCCAGGACAATGAACTAGTGAAGAACGCCTCTAAGTTCACTGATTAAACACCAACCTCGCAATACTTTATACAAATTGATTTTTATTATGTCTACAATTAACTCCTTTTTCACAAATTAAACACCAAGCTCGCAAAACTTTATACAAATTGATATTTATTATGTCTTCAATTAATTCCTCTTTCACTGATTAAACACCAAGCTCGCAAAACTTTATACAAATTGATATTTATTATGTTTACAATTAACGCATCTTTATCGAGTGTTATCCGCGTAAATTATCAGGCATTTCAAAGACTCAGTCGCATTTCACATTTTACCAATCGTTTAGCTTTAAACAAACAAACAAATAAACAAGCAAACAAACCAAGATAGGACTATTGTTGACTTGAAAAGGTAAACTCTTTAACACAAATATTCTTCATAAGTGATAGTAAGTCATAGCATTATAGTTTTGTCAGTATAGACCAGATAATAACCGTTAGCACTACAAAACATATAATATATAATAATTATACGTTAGAATACATCTATTTACACGATCAGTCATCAGATTGATCCTTCTGGCCATATGTAGCGTACTTAAACACTTTGTTGTGTAAAATATCTGTGGATTTCACTGTATATAAAAATATATGAACGTATGGACTGAACTGGACAATATGCTTCCATCACCAGAGGCTTTCAGGTACGCCTGTCGTGGGCACAAACTGACATAACTAGAATATCTCTCCAAGATAGAGCATATGAATGAATTTCTAAATCGTAAGTAATGGTCATAATTATAGTTGCACATCTGGTATTGCTATTAACATACTGAAGTATAAACGAAATGCAATTTTGAGAAAGTAATTTGACGATTTCACAGGAATTGTAATAAAGGATTGCTCAAATATGATGATTCATTGAGTCAGTGTGGACCAGAGCGGGATTGCCTGTCAGACTGAACTGGTTTAATGAAGCTGTCCAGCTGATTAATGCAATCAGAAGTCAACCGCTTTTCTTCTATAGCTCAGCGTAATTTTCACTTCTTTGGTATTAGAGAGGTTTAGATTTCAATGACGTTTGCGTTCGTTACTGCTTGACGCAGTAGGCCTACAGGGATATTTTTAGTCAGGGAATCCCACTTTCGTGCACGACTGATTTACTTAGGGAAGGCTTTTTATACGTAAATTACAACGTACTTGTTCGATTTTCTAAGAGTAAATGTAAATATATGTATTGAAAATTGAAATACAGCAATTTAAGATGTCTAAATTTATTCATTTTGAAATAGTGGAGGAGCTACAGGGTGGTGTGGGATTGGGTGTTGATTTGTTTTTAATCTGAAATAAAATTTTAAAAAGTGTTTTGGGACACCGAATATAAATGTTAAAAAGATATGAGCATGTTATTTCATCTAATTTACAGAAACTTTACAGAATTTGCAATTAGAATATAACAGATTAAATTTTGGGGTTTACAAAACCATGTAATTTAATGATATGGGGCTGTTCAAATATTACGTGAAGCATATTTGTGAAAATCCGCTATTAGCTATAACGCGTTGTAATGCTAGACTATAACGTAGCATACTGATTAGGACTAATTCTTCCACCCCAGCCTTTCATAATATTTGAATGTCAACTTACTTAAATTGTCCACACTGCTAATACATGTATTAGATAAATCAAATTAAACCATGTTTCACTGAATGTATAGTATTGTTTGTTTAAATTGAGGAAAAACGTTTTAAAATGAAAATAATATAGACAAACAAATATTTTGTGTTTTTGTTTTTTAAATAGCTTTATATTAATATTACATTAATGTAGGCCTATTCAGTTCAGAATAGTGTTATTTTTATATTAAATTTACAAAATATGTTTTCTATGTTAAGTAATAGTTACATTGATCCTTATACGAGAATTTCCTCTAGATAGTTAAACCACAGTCTGGGTTTACGTTGAATGACAAGGATAATGGGTCGAGGGCGCGTTCTGATGCAAAACACCTTTCACTTTTTCACCAAAACACTAATATAAATTATTTCGAAAGTGACGTATGGGGAAATTCATTGCTTAAAATAGAGCATGCTCACTACGTTAAGCAAGAGGCCATCATGTAGCCACTTAAAAGAAGAAAAACTTCCTGTATCTGTATAACATGTAATCTTACATTCATTTTTCTTTGTAATCATGATCTACATCTGCACATCATTAAATAATTGAAAAGAAAAATGTAAATTGTTCAGGTGACGTTGTGATTGGCTCTGTACGCGATGACGTCAATGGTGTATGGATTACGGAAGTTGGGTATTATAAGTAAACCTTGTATAGTGTTACAAGGGCTCCTGTCAGTTTTCTTTTTGTAGCATGTTACATAGAGCGTATCGCTTTATTACACTATTATACAAAAAACTTTAGTATTACTGGAGTTACAAAGATGTCTTTCTACGACATATTCAGACCGTGTCGTCGTGCGTAAGTGTATGTCAGTGTGTCATAATAGATATACCACAGTAGGTCAAATTGCTAATCTCACGGTTTTAAGATGGGTTCATACAATATGCCCACTAGCGCTTGAAGTATCACTAACAATTCAACCAGGAAGAAAGAATAAGTTCTGTCTTGTCTAGGCCTATATGGCAGGTACAGATAAACTTACTAGCGCTTCAAACAGGAAGAAATTTAAAATCAGAATTTTGAGTTGCGGACATTATGACAATGTCGCAATTCAACTGAATTTCTTCATAGACATGACATAATTATATCAAACGTGTTATCCTGCTTGAGCGGAAGTTCAGCGTAAACTGAGGGGAATTCAAATTTCTGCACGTATTTTTAAAAAACATTTGACAATAATACTATGTAATACTTGAGATTTGAAAGCGTATAGAAGTAATATATTGGGTGGCCAAAAAAACCGTCCTGAACTTTACGGGTTAATACTTTTACAACTAACCGATGTATTGCTGTGAAACGTTACACCAGTCAACAATAATATTATGTTAATATATTCTGAAATGTTCAAGTCCCTGTCATATATTTGTTCTGCAGTCGAATAATTAAAAACGAAAGTAAAAACAAATGCAATGTCAGAAAGTGGTTGACATTTTGGAAACTGACAAGATACACAGTAATGCGGTATTATGCCATAACTTATGGATGGCTTCTGTTAATAAGGTGTCAACAGAAAGTCTCTTTACTGCATGGCACCTACATGATGTTAACCTTTTTCAGTTCTAAATAGGCTGATTTCTTGAGGTCCTATCATGGTACTTATTGAATTATTCAGAAGGATAAAACAGTTGTTGAAACATGGAAACGGGCTGAGTGTGATGCGCAAGGATTATAAGAGAATTCCATGATAAAAAGTGAAATATCCGATTAGTCCACTGCCTTATTAAGAAAACAAGGAATTCAGGTTTTACTTGTACAAAATGAGGCAGTGGAAGACCAAAAACCACCATTTATACAGAATTGTAATATGGATAATGTGAAAAAAGCAATTATGTCCTTTAATTAAGTAGTCTACCATGATAGGAGAAAGCAATCATAATGAAATCAATATATTCAGAACTGAAAATGTTAACATCATATAAGTGTCTGGTAGTCAAGACTCTTTCTGGTGACAATTTATTAAGAGGCGCCATCCATGACACACCAAGCGTATCTTGTCAGTTTCACAAATAACAACCAGTTTCTGCCATTGTATTTTTTTACTTTCGTTTTTAATTATCCGACTTCAGAAAAAATATATGACATAGGGACTTTAAAATTTCAGAATATATTAAACACATATTATTGTTGACTAGTGAATTTTCAGAGCAATACATTGGTTAGTTGTAAAATTATTAACCCGTAAAAGACTGTGGGCCTTATTCACAAAAAAAGTGTAAGTCTACTTGTAAAACTAACTTAACGTCAGTTGTAGATTTGCGTTTACGTGCAAAACGAGACTTACACTTTTTTGGTGAATAAGGCCCTATTTATTTTTTTGGCCACCCGATATACGTGTAAAACTCGTTTTACAAGGAGGAATGAATAGAAACCAGTCTGATTTTGAGTTACGTATTGGTTGAATGCAATGCAGTCATGCATAATATTATGTTAGACTCACGGACAAAGCAATGTAACCTACTGGGGCAAAAGTAAAGTTTGCTTTGTTTAACGACGCCACTGGGGCACATTGATACTTATCATCGGCTATTGGATATCATTTTAAAACATTTCTTTTAGAGGAAACCCGCTGCCGCCACATAGGCTACTATTTTTGATAAGCAGCAAGGGATCTTTTGTATGCACTTTCCCACTGACAGGGCAGCATATACCACGGCCTTTGATGAACCAGTTATGAAGCAATGGTTGGAACGGGAAATAACCCAAACTGCAGAATCTGATGGGTCCACTGAGAAGAATCGATCCGACGACCTACCACTTCAAAGGCCTACTAGGGCACATAATCCCATAATTTTAATATTTCAAATTCAATGTCATGGCCTATAAAATGGCGGGCCTCTGGGCAACTGACCAGCGTGACATTGATTAAACAGTCTATTGCAGCATATTAAATCTGTCCAATGTGCCTGTGTACCAGTAATCAAGACATTTGCATAGCAGTATATTCGTAAAAACATAAAACAGCAATGTTATATAAAGCAAACTGTTATATATGTATACTGCTGATACATAAAAAGTAATTATTCCATTTATAAATGTATGTTATAAGTACATGTATATATATATATATATATGTATATATATATATATATACATGTATATATATATATATATATTAAATTTAAAAAACAGTGTCTTTGTTTTATAGGAACTTGTAAATTTGGCACCAAATAGATTATTTCTTCTTCTTTAGACACAACACTATTTTGTGTCAATTTAAGGGTCATTCAAATTTCCCATTAATCGATCAGCACACCACAACACACACACACACACACACACACACACACACACACACACACACACACACACACACACACACACACACACACACACAAACAAACATACACACGACGTACACACAATGCTCTGGAAGCTGAGCTGTGTTCCTATGACAGAGTGCTTGAATCTTCATTGGATGTAAGTACGAAAATAAGTATAACTAACCAACACATATACATGTACTTCAAATAAATACAATTAGTACGTTAAGATGTTGATTCTGGATTTCTACAGAAATATAATTATTAATTTGAAACACTTTGTCTTTCACATTTCTGTACTTATGCTGCTAAGTAGGCCTATGAATAGAAGATTAGTGACTCTAGAATCAGATGTTACCTATGTGTACCTAATAGAGCAATGTATCCTTGTCAAGCTAGGGATGAGAAATGTTGACAATTGTGGACTGTCTCTTAATATGATCGTGTCAATGACTATTGACTGACAGAGCACAGACGCCAAATATGTCGTCACCTGGAAGAACAGACTAAAAGTGTGGACAAGACACTCTTCAACATCAAACTACAGACCGGTCGATGACTTTCAGAAAACAGAAAACTTCATCGCCACATCTAGATTAGTGATATAAATATGGCCATGAAAAGATTGAACGCAAAAAACGACTATTGACAATCTGGTTGTAAGTAATGACTGAAATCATATTTTTGTAATGTTATTTTTATGTTATTCATTGTAATTCATATATGTCATATCTTGTGGAGAGGCACTTACATGGGTGTATCACTTGTTTTCCGATCCACTTCATGTATTGAAATAAATATTGTTAAAAAAAATCCGATTCATACAATATGCTGGAGTTTGTACTGTGACTAAATGTGAACTGATCAACACTACACAGTTCATCAGGAACATAAATATTATCTAATTAAGAGCCATAAACCACAATATTTGAACGCAGAAGAATAAAAAGTAATGTGATCGATAAATGGCAATTGAAGAGAAACTGTACCAGACTTTCTTAGTGTCCGGTCGTGTATTCCCCGGCTTCAGTGAGATCAGTGAACGAACTCTAGACCAGCTGTCTAATCAACACTGTTAAGACTTGGATTGTCTGCTAGATGAGACGTTGACACTGTTAAGACTTGGATTGTCTGCTAGATGAGACGTTGACACCTTCATCCGACACGACATCCCAATCAGCACATTGTCACTTAGCCAGGCAGTTAGTAATAACTGTCTTCGTTTACGTGTATTGTTTGAGATAATTGCACATTGATCTTTCTTCTGTGTTAAAAGTCGTTCACAATTGATAGTTTGGTTAAATTTATTGTTGTCCTTACATATAATTAAAGTTCAAATATGTTGTCATGGATACATAACTCATTCATCTGCTGAGGACACATAGGCTACTTTTATCAATAAACAGCAAGGAATCGTTTATATGCACATTACCACAGACAGGACAGCACAAACCATGTTCTTTGTTAAACACGTTATTGGTCATTGGTTTGTTTTCAATTGTATCCGTCCATTACAAAACCAGTTCGAAGTAGTTGTGTTTTGTACAACGCATTATCTATTGTAAAATAAGAGAATGTGTGATTCATGTAAAATTGTAAAATGTATAAAGATTCCTGAAAATAGCTCCAAAATTCACAAACGTATCGATCAGACTTTCACATCGATTTTGGAACGTCCGTATCCATTTGTCATTTGTTGTCCTATTACCATAATCTATACTGACAACCAAAACACTATACCAAGATTCTGAGAAATTACTGAATAAAAACTAAAACATGAACATGCAACATTGCATGTTCAGAATATTGTTTTATAAATGATGTTTTGGCATGTTGTGAAAGTTAATTTTCATGAATAGGTATCATTTGACCATGCCGCATGGTCAAGGTCAAAATTGTTTAACATCTACATTCAGAGCCAGGCTGTTATAGCATGTTTTTGTTTTTCTTAAGCAGTCTCTCAGTCTTGATATAGTTTCTTTTGGACGTCAGTATATATCACTCAAAAGCGTTTGAAATTAACTCAGAACGTACTTTGTATAACAGTTACCCATGCGATAGGATTTGTAATGGACGGTCATAATTGTCAACATTTCTTATTCATGCACATTGTACACAGTCGGTGGTCAAGGCCAGGTTAAGACGTACAGATGCACGTCAGTAATTATTTACAGATCACCAAGTGTACGACTTTGTTCTCTAGAGGGCCGGGCTAGCTCAATGGGTGGAACGCTCTGCTGAGGTATTTGCGTCAAAGTATGGAACATTCTTCCGATGAACCATTCTCTCATTGTTTTATTTTTCGTCCCATGCAGTGCTACATTACTGGGCAAAGGTCGTGGTGTGTGCTATCCTGTATGTGGGATAATGTATATAAAAGATCCTTTGCTACTACCAGAAATATGTAACGGTTTAAAACTGTTTTCTCTAAAACTGTGTTAGAATGACTATTTTTGACGTTCAGTGGCAGATAATTAAACAATCAATGTGCTAAATCGGCGTCATTATATAAAACAAACTTTAAACTTCTGTTCGTTATCACTGTAACGTTGCGTTTAATATTTATAAACATAATAAACTAATCTCTTTTGAAGTTTATTTTTGTCAGTTATAATCATGTAAACGTTAAAATTTTACAAACTAAAAATCATTGTTGTCTGTAGGAAATCACAGTTGAGAAACATTTGAAAATGTGAGAATGGATATTTTATATGACATTCTAAGTGATGTGTTGACGTATATTTTATACATAATAAAATGGTTTAAATCCAAAACAATGTTACGTTTAGTACCGTTCCAAACAGTGATACACAACTGATTCACGGAAGTCGATGGTATGTGTTTTCCTGTCTGTGAGAAAGTGCATATATAAGACCCCATGCTCCTTATTGAAATTTCCTGTCCTAGACGCGGTGGTTGGATAATACCATAAACTGCGCCCAGGAGAGACGTCTGCTATAACAGTCTGGATCTGAACGTAGACGTTAAACAACATCATCTGACCTGACCTTATTGAAAAGAGCAGGTTATGTTGAAGACATTTTTCAAATTTAAATATTGTATTCAGATAAAAATGATCAAAGCTAGTGAAAATGTTAATCCCGTCATAGATCTGCAACATCGCTAAATCAGTTCAAAAAACGTTTTCATTATGAACAGTATTTTTATCAGAAATGATAATAAAAGACAACGTCACTACATTGAATAAGCATCGTTGAGAGGTCTGTCCCCAGGGAAACTAGTATACGTTCAAAGCATCAATCATTCTGTGAACGCAGAACGCAATTGCTGTGTGTTATTGCAAACTAAAAATCGATTACACAGGCATTGATTTACCCTGGCAATATACTTGTAAGGTCAGCAGTTAGTGTTGTAAATACAATACAACCTCTCTAAACCGGACACCTACTGGACCAAGTAAAGTGTCCGGTATGAGATTACCTGTTTTCAGAGGTTAGATTTACACTAAATTGACACATTGGGACCGAATTGGTTATCTGTGGTTGTTACGGGATTCCGGTTTAGAGGTGTTCCGGTTTAGGCAGAGTTCACTGTATACTAAGTACTGTATACATTTTTTTATTAGATTGCGTGAACAGAGAAAACGAAATGACACACGTTGTTCAACTTAAATGTAGATGACAACTATTATTTCAACTAAGTATAATTATAATTGTATGGAAGCATGAAAATCAAGTGAAATAATTGACAGTATTTCTTCTTGGTTGTAGTTGAACGCCCAGTAACTCGAACAAAATTAATGCTGCTGATTCTACATAGGTCCAAAATGTTTCTAAAAAAAGCAGTTTGTTTTATTAACATTGATTTTATCTTATCAACGGCTATTGGATATCTATCTATCTTATTGTAATTTTGATACATTTCTTTTTAGAGGAAACCCCCTTCCACCACATAGGCAACTCTTTTCGATAAGCAGCAAGGGATCTTTTATGTACACTTTTCAACAGAAGGACATTACATACCACGGCCTTTGATGAACCAGTTGTGGAGCACTGGATGGAAAGGAAAATTGCCCAAACTGCAGATGGGTCAACTGAGAAGGATCGATCCGACGACCGACGCACACTCACACACATATACACATATACACACACACTCACACATACACACACACACACACACACACACACACATATATATATACACACATACACAAACATACATATACACACATACATAGGCGGGCAGGCTACCAACTGAGCTACATCCCGCTCCCTCAAAATGTTTCTCTTATATGGGTTCATTTGAAGATCAGACTGTTTTCCTCTGGGCCTGGTAGTTTGGTCAATGTTGCAGAAGATATTTGACTGGCATAGGGCAAACACATACACACATACAAACACACATACATACACATACACACATACACACACATAAAAACACACATACAAACACACACACATACACACATACACACATATACACACATACAAACACACATATACACACACATACAAACACACATAAAAACACATACATACACAATATACACACACATACACACATAAATAGACACATATACACACGCACTCACACATACACATACACACACAGATATACATACACACACATATATAGACACATACACACATAAAATTATACACATTCATACACACATACTCACACATACATTTTGTACATACACAGATACACACACGTACAAAGACACATACTTATACATACATACACACATACACACACATACAAACACACATACATACACACATACATACATACATACACACACTCATACACACACTCACACATACACACATAAATTGCAGTCTGGGCTATTTTCCGTTCCAACCAGTGGTCCACAACTGGTTCATCAAAGGCCGTGGTATGTACTGTTC
>JAUTWP010170915.1:0-10233 GCA_033042655.1 Cyathermia naticoides | reverse complement strand
TTAAATATTCCCTATTTTACCATCAATAACTTAACATTTGATTTTAAATTCAGTGTAAAATGTTATTAATGCAATACATGTATATTGATTTACAGTAACGTTAAATAATTTCAGTAATATTTTAAAAGCAATTTTCTTTATTTTTAGTAACTTTAATTAATTTTCTCTTATTTATTGTCACATTTTGTTATTTATGGCAAGTAATTAATATTGCTAATATCATATTACGTGATTTATGTCTTTTCATAGTAAGTTTAATTCCAGTATTAAATGAATCAGCTGTATTGACTGACAGTGTCTGGTTTGTATGATGTAAATATTTTATTATTTGGCATCACTAGACCACCCCGACCCCCTCCCATTTCATACAGCATGCCAAAAAAAAATCTGGACTGTAAACCAGATCCTTACAGGACCAGAAAAATATGCTGGATTAGACAAGAGTTTTTCTAGTGTTATAAGTCTATTTTGTACTGAAAAATGAATCCTGTTTAGACAGATTTCTGTATTAGACTGAGCGCAATGTATATATATATATATATAT
Organism: Cyathermia naticoides; assembly: GCA_033042655.1. Taxonomy (NCBI): domain Eukaryota; kingdom Metazoa; phylum Mollusca; class Gastropoda; order Neomphalida; family Neomphalidae; genus Cyathermia; species Cyathermia naticoides. Next base: position 9,689 of record JAUTWP010170915.1, on the reverse strand, counting down.
ATATATAAATATATAATTATATCTTACACATTCATGAGTTAATTTCGCTACTCCGAGTTTCACACCTTGCGGCGATCATCAGGCGAATGTAACGGTCAGTGTATGACGTCACTGAATACTACGTGAACACATTATTACGTTGTCTTTTTGAAGAGTAAATATATATATTATTTGTTGCAAAATTTTGCCATCCTCTAAAATTTGCTGCCCTAGGACCGGGCTTAGCAGAATTGTGCCTAGTTGGTTATGCATTAATACAGCTCTGCTGTGTACAGCACACACACTATAAGAATTACATTAACCTAGTAAACCCTGTTTGTAAATCACATGGAAACCATGCAAAGCTGCCTGATATCAAACTTATCACACAACTCAGTGTAGTATAACAGGCTATTCACACAGTACATAAATAAACATTGTTTAGTTTAGTGATTTTCTCATATATTTCTGGTATATTTAATATGACGTACATGTAGTTCCAAAATATGATACTTTTTATATGCACTTTCTCAGACAGGACAGCACATATGGCCTTTAATGAACCAGTTGTGAACCACTGGTTGGAACAGAAAATAGCCCAAACGGCAGATGGGTCCATTGAGAAGGATCAATCCTATGACTGACCGCTTGATAGGTGGACACGATACCGACTGAACTACATCCCACTCTCCCTCTGAACAAGAAATTATAAGATCTAAAATTTAAAAAAAAACTTAACAAAATGGGATAACATCAATCTTTTTATAATTACTTTAATTTTAGTTTATTTTTGTGTTTTTATTTTGTATGACAAACAACTCAGGACATATAAAATTTTAAGTTAGCCTCTGGAACAATAATTTGTCTTGGATGACAAAACATTTAAAATTGATTGTTGAATCAGTGACTTTAGACAAAACATTTAAAATTGATTTGAGTCAGTGACTTTAGACAACCATACAGATAAAGTAATTGTGTGTATCTTGTAAAGAGAAACAATGATTTCAATGTTATTCCAGCACTAGTGTAGAAAAGCATATAACTATAGAAATAAATGAATAAATAAGTAGTTTTATAAATAAGTTGCAATAAATAGTTTATACAGAGAAGCCAGCGATGAAAATAAGCCATGGGAACTGTTGTGGTTTATCTTATTTAGCTAACTAAAGAATAGATGACAATCCAGTGATGAAAATAAGCCATGTGAACCGTAGTGGTTTATCTTGTTTAGCTAACCAGAGAATAGATAACTTTGCATTTCTGATTTCAGCATGCATGAACACTATTAAATATTCGTGGTCACGTGTCATTCATGCCCAGGCTTGAATGAAATAAACAGTCGGCACAAAGAAAGTCTTTTATTACAGAAACATTCCATCTTTTAAAAGTATTTATATTGGTGGAAACTGAAGTTTGTGTACTCATTTAGTGCCAATTTTAACATGTTTCTTAAACTAAAACATTTGAAACAAAATCATTGCTATTATTTATTGATAGTGGTGAAACGTGCAATGTCAAACATGGACATGACTGACCCGCGATCTTTCTGGACTATGCCAGAAATTTTTGGAACGGCGAAGGTGTCTATATTTATGAAAAAATTCTTCATACAAAATATTCCTGTATTAAAGTATCATTTACGTATTCCCACTAATCCATTTACATCATATCCCACTAATATCACCATTACACTAGTACTGGCTAGAAAATTACTGACACTTTTGGGGATAACCTGAATATTAAACAACCAATGCATGCTTTTTTCAGCTTCAAAACACCTTGATAACAAAATCTCTTGTACAAGGTTAAGCCAAAATAAAACATAAATTTACAAATATTTGAAAAGGATGAAAATTTCAAGTGATATAAACTTCACTGTGTGTATTATAGACGTTTGTAACAAGTGATAAATCTAAAACATCTCCTTAGATTCAAAACAATCAAGTGCCAGCTTGGTAACAATTCATCAAATATTGCACAATTTCACATTTAACAGATGGTATAAAAAAAATCAAAAATAATTTGAAAATGTATGTTCGTTAGTCACAATCTTGTTTTAAGTATTTTTATTCCACATAATGTTTATTTGTATTCAAGTTTAGTGTGATTACATTATTATACCGCATGTTTAGGTGGGATAAAATTTAATTTCATAGGCCATCCTTAAAAATATTTAAATTTTTCCATTTCCGACCTGTAATTTTAAATGTGGGTAGATATGTAGCAAAAGTATTTTTCTTGTTTTTTTTTGCTCCATGTATATTAAATATTTGGCTACACAATTTATAAATTGAAATTGGTTAAACAGAAAAAATATATATATATTCTCGAAAAGAGCTCAAAAAAGATTTTGACATGGGCCAATTTTTGTGGGCCCGTTAGGGGGACAAAAAAACTTAATTCTTATTTTTGCCTTATTAATATATTTAGTATTTATTTGCATTATAAACTACTTAAGGTGACATTTTTAGTTTCAAAGTATATTTGAGTTCATCCAAAAACAAGAAATTCATATTTAAAACTGAATCCCTACATGAGACAGAGCCCAATGAGTGTATATTTGTCATGAGTTACTGAATACACTGCGTTATCTCGGTTATCTCTGTTTGTGTTTAGTCCATTTGATCATGGTCTTCGGTGAGCGGTATAAGAAGATCAACTTAGAGAACAGATCCTCTTCCAGACGTAGGTCCATGCTCTCACGAACCATGTAGATGTCCAGACAGAGTTGTAGAACTTTGTCTACGAAGGGAAGCTCCAAATACATGATTTGGAAAGAAGATCCGGTGAAAAACGTCACACGGAAAAAGCGTCCTAACACAAGAACCAATGATACATACAAACCAATTATGCTGCAACAGAAAAAGTGAAAACAGTCACATTAGTGAATTAGAAAGAAAAGTTTGTTTTATTTAACAATGCCAATAGAGCACATTGATTTTTATCTTATCACCGGCTATTGAACATCAAACATATGATAATTTTTACCCATTTTCTAAGAAACCCACTGCCAATAGCTGATGAATAGAAATCAATGTCCCGTAGTGGTTTCATTAAATAAACAAACTTTATTTGTTAATTATCTATAAATACAAACTAACCATGCTGTAACAAAGTTAAAATCTCACACTTGAAGAAAAAAGTATATTTTAAATGACAGTTGAGTTGGTTTATTAAAAGCAGTTATTTTTTTCTAAATTCTTATACATGTACGTGTATTATGATTCAAGAAATCAATAATGCTGCAAAAGAAGAACAAATCTTGAACATCATGAACGGACAAGGCATTAAGTGCAATAAACTTAAAATATAAATTTACTCAATAAACCAAAAAAACATGATTTGTAATTCAACATGTCATTTATAACAAGTTGGTTTTTTTTTCTGTTTATTCATATTTGTTAAAGATTGCATTCATGTCCATATGATTTATACTAGTTATTTCACAGAACAACCAATGCTTTTATGTGACATGTTATGAAGATCTAACTTTTATACACTTATATTTAAAACCATGGTAACAAGGTCACACAGTGCTACTGACAAAGAGAATTTATTCATCCATTGTTAAAAAGAAAATTCATGAGCTAAAAATAAAATAAAATGTATATAATTTTGTAAAACATTAAAAAGTGTGCAAAAAAAGGAATTTCATGTAGTTAAAAATAAAAATAAATATAATTTTGTAAAAGTTGTGTGCAAAAAGCCATTGTGAACAATACATATATTTAAACAACACATTAATTTGTTAACTTTACCCATCCAATGATATTCATATATTCTACAATAACATTATTTAAAAGACTTCAACACCACAACCTACTACACAAACATGTTTTCAAAAGTATGTCTTTCATAAAACTCAAAAACATTTTTTTATGAAAATTAAAATTTTCTAAAACATTAAAAAATTCTACATTTGCAGAAAACACAAACTAATACTGATATTTAACAATCACAATTAAAAGCCGTCGGTTTACACCAATCCCTGCACCATAACAACTAAAAAGTATATCAGTCATTCACTAATTTAACTCCTTAAATTAAGTAAGGACCACAAAAAAGGTGTTTTATTTAACAATGCCACTAGTGCACATTAATTTTTTTTAAATCTTATCAACAGCTATTTTGCACAAATACCATTTTTGACAACTAAAACCCACTGATTAAAAAAACCCAATGTATTTTGTACAATAAAACATACTTAGGGATTTACCGGATGCACAAAAGTTGCCTATTTGACATGTTAAAACCTAACTGGACTTGCAAAAATAGAGACACTCCGTCCCAAGCACAAATTTTTGTTTTTGTTGTAAGTAACCTGATCCACTATCAGTATCAAAGACCGATCATTCTTTGTCACAGTTGGACACTATATTTTTTTCATACCTAAAAACCGAGTCCGGGGACTCCCATATTAGAAACAGCAGGTAAATCCCTGCATACTAAATTAGTGAATGTCTGATATTTTCAGTTTAATCTTCTAATACAAGCTACAAGGTCTATAGTATAGACTGCTAGTTACAAACATTTTGTCTGCTAGACATACAACCCACACAAATCATCCTGGCAACAGTATTCCCAGAATCACTATCACTAATAAAACCATTCCTGTATCTGCCATAGCATTGGAAAGTTAATATATGTATACCATCTGTGAAAAGGTTAAGCACAAATTACAGAATGTGTATATGGTACATTTATGCAAAAGTTAATCACAATTTTGCAAGATATGTATACATCTCTACAAAAGTTAAGCACAGTTTCCAGAATGTGTATACATGTATGTAAAATGTTAAGCACAATTTGCAAAATGTATATATATTTGTGAAAAAAATTAAGTACAACTTAAGTACATGTATGTGGTTTATATGTAAAACCAAAGCATTTATAAGTCGTTTTTGTAATATATTATTACTTAATAAAATTCAAAATTGCAAGATATTTCTCCAAACCATAACTCATACTAATATTAATCAAATGTTCAGCTAAATAGGTCAAAGTGACATACATATACTTTTAATGAGCTCGTATAACAATTAATTAAAAAATTCCATAACATTTTTTAAATTAAAAATTAATGTTATTTTTTGCTTGTGGCAAACACAATACTACTGAATAATTTACCCTGAAGGAGAAATGTGTGTCTTTGACAAGACTTGGCATGATCACACAATAACATTTACAACAAACACATGTCAATACAAAACTAAACAACAACACAAACACATACACATTCCACAATTTACATCTCATTAAAAATTATAACCAGGAATCCTAACAAAGCAGCTAGATGAGTCCCTGACTCATGATTTTAATCTGAAACTCACATGTCTTTCAAATTGTAATATTTCTAGGTGTAATATGCCTTTCAAAATCATAATTTATTATCCCCCTTTCTAAATGTATAAATTACCTCCCTTTCTATATCCATGATATTATCTACCTTTCTACATCCATGACATTACTTCCTATTACTATTAGTGTGGCATGCCATTACCTCCATTTCTAAATGTATGAAATTACCTCCCTTTATTGATCAATGACTACTTCCTTTTCACCAGGCATTGCAGGTCAGGTCATGTGGTTTAATGTCTACATTCAAAGCCAAGGTGTTATAGCAGACACCAACATTGCATTATCTCCCTTCCTAAATATATGAAATTACCTCCCTTTCTAAACATATGGTTTTCATTTGCATTTTGTGGTTATATAAAAATAAAATGCCCGTCCAGTGTAAAATACATTAAACCACTCTCTACATGACATATAAAGATAATAAATTGATATAACATTGCCTATAGAGATATTTGATATGATAATGCATACAAGTTTATGAAAATATGAAAATGTAAAATACAGAGTATCAAATGGTATGAAAGTAGAAATGTAACTTTATATATGTAACAAGGTAAAATAGATTTTGTTTACAAATATATAAAAGCAGAGCAAGTAATCTAACACACATCTTCATGTAAACATGTCATGTCAGGTTGTCAATATATGACATAACGCTGTCATTCCAAACAGATTATATATGAGTTGTTATATGGGAAAATCTACAATTTGGCAAAACATTTTTTAATAACTTCAAAAATCTAAATCTCAAGTATTTGGGCTCTATTTAAGTATATCTTGTAAAAATATGTCAAAAAGCTAAATCAGATTTTAGGGCTCTATCTTAAATACTAGTATATCATATTATTTCTTTCAGAATAATGTATGGCATTATCATCCAATCATATCATTTCTTTAATAACAATGCATGACATAATCCAATCATATTATTTCTTTCAGAATAATGGATGGCATTATCATCCAATCATATTATTTCTTTCAGAATAATGGATGGCATATCATCCAATCATATCATTTCTTTCGAATGAGTTGGATACAATTGTTTTTGATCTTACTCAATAAATTATTTTAAAATATTTCACAAGTATAAAAATACATTTTGTTGTTTTGTAAATGAGTATTTTTGTTAGGTGTTTTTAACTAAAAATGTTGGCACGAGCATTCAAAGCTTTGTTCTTCAAGGAGATCTTGGTGATAAAAATGTATAACACGTGCCAAACTGACATTGATTTATCTTTCATCAACTTATCACACACATATTTTTAATATCAGTTTATATGGAAATACAAGTATTACATGAGACATCTTGTTCAAAAGACTTGGTCACACTTTGTTTTCATCATATTTATAGCCTATCTTTCATTATGAACATAATAAATATTATGTAAGATTTATTTCCTTCATAATAATAGCCAGGGAAAACAAATTTGTTATTGTTTTAAGTTTATAAAAATGTAAGTTAATTTTTATTTATGTTTGTCAATTTAAAAATCTATGTTAGGGTATAAAATAATTTAAAAAATGGCATTAAAATATTTGCTACACAAAATATTAACTAGCAAATCAATTTTCAAAATGATTTTTTTGTTTTTTTTAGCTCTAAAGATTAAATCATAAATTTATTAAATGTTTTATAAATTAAAAAACCCATAATAGTTGTTTATAATTTCAATATGTAGAGAAGCATATTATGTTTCATATGAATATATTGTCTATGTAATATGTATGGATTATTCAAATGTTTTCAATAGTATTGTTGTGTAACAGATATGACCAATTCATTTTACAAAATATAATGAATCTTACACAGCTACATCAAGTATTGCTTTATGGTATTTTAAATATTGTATAATAAACATCAGCAGTTCTTGAAAATACACATGCAGTCAAACCTGTTCAAGCAACCACCAGTCTTCAAAAGTCCCATTTTTTCTACTGAATCAGCTAATATAGTACAATATGACCCACATTAATATCAGCTTATATTCAAAGATCACCTTTATTTTCTCCACAATCAGTTAATTTAGTCCAAAATAACCTTTATTAAACAGCCATCTTGTTTCAAGTGTCCTTTATTTTCTTTCAAATCAGAAATTTAGTTCAATATAACCTGTATTAAGCAGCCACCTGTCATAAAATGCCACTTTTTTGTTACTCCCTGCTTAAGCCAGGTTTGACTGTATTTGTAAAATACACACATGTACACACACTTGTAAGATATACAGACATGACATTTGTTCAACTATAGCTTTGTATTTTAACAAATTGTTGATATGGTTTAAGTCATAATGAAATAATTAGGTGTTTATCAAAAAGGTGGAGGTGGGCATGTATTACTATAGGAAATTTTTAAGTCAGTATGCATAGTTTATTGATTTTTGTGTCCAACAAGTTTTATAAATATACTAAGTGACAAAAGAAATGTAAAATAATAAAATTGTTAATTTTGAATGAATTTTCATTAAATGTATATCAAATGGAAAATAAGAAAATTTGAATAAAAATGACTTAATAGATGAAGTTCCAATCTAAAATGCTTTTAAAATAACTGAAAATGTAATAATTTATACTTTTCAAATTAAATACAAGGTATTTGTATTTACATTTCTTTTGTTGCTCAGTGTAAAATTGGACCAAATTTTAGCAAACGTGAACTTACAAAAAATTAAACACCGGTATGTTATGAACCTCAGATTTTGTTCTGTCATACATTAATGAAAAGCTAGAACATAAAAATCATGTTACTAACTCCGGCTTTTGATCAATAATGCATTAATAAAAACACTCAACCCACAAATTTCAGATTATCTTGTGATGACAATTTTGTAGGAATATTAACAAACTAAATAGCGAACAATGATAAAATATATCATTGCAAATCAATAAAAAGCTAAAATATAAAAATTATTTTACGAACTTCAGCTTTTACATCAATGAAAAGCTCAAACATAAAAATGATGTTACAAACTTCAACTTTTTTCAATGATATATCAATGAAAAGCTCAAACTTAAAAATGCTGTTATACAGAATTAGTTGTTTTTCATCAATGAAAAGGTAAAAACATAAAATGCTGTTATAATTTATACAGAAATAATTGTTTTTAATCAATGAAAAGCTAAAACCTAAAATGCTGTTATACAGAAATAATTGTTTTTCATCAATAAAAACCTAAAATGCTGTTATACAGAAATAATTGTTTTTCATCAATGAAAACCTAAAACCTAAAAATGCTGTTATATAGAAATAATTATTTTTCATCAATGAAAAGCTAAAAGCTAAAATACTGTTATCAATAATTAGTTGTTTTTCTTTCTTGTCCACTTGACCATGGTTTCCGGTGAGCGGTAGAAGAAGATTAACTTGGCATACAAGTCTTCCTCCAGCATGAACTCCTTCATCTCTCTCACCAGGTAGATGTCCAAGCAGAGACGCAGCAGTTTGTCCACGCTCGGCATCTGTTGGAACATGATCGTCAGGTACTGCCCCGTTGTCGACATCCGCAGGATTCGACCAATCAGAAGGATGAATGACACGTACAGGCCAATGATACTGAAATTTGTATGTGATTATATAAAAAAAAATGTTTTATTTTGGTTTTTTTTTAATTATATGTTAAAAGAATTATTATACTGTTGTATGGAAGTAAAATTATACAGAATATTATATATAGAAAAGAAATCTGTTTTATATTTCATATAAAAAAATGTAATATGTGTTAAAAATTATAATTATTGTTATATGGAAGTAAAATTATACTGAATATTATATTTAAAAAAAGTTTTATGTTTTTTCAATTAAAATGTTTTTCATATATTAATATAAATGTGTTATAAGGAAGCAGGTAAAACATGTGTCATATTGGTGTCATAAGGAAGCAGGTAAAACATATGCATTATATTGGTGTGATAAGCAGGTAAAACGTGTCATAGTGCATAGTGTACCATTAACAACTTTGTTTTATATGCTGCTCATTCCTTAACAAGAAAACAAATCCAAACCTGACAGCATGATACAATGTTTAAACTTCAAGAAAGTCCAATCACTACATAGGAGAGAAAACTAGCTGGCCAATCACAAGCCACGTATGAATGAAGCAACAACAGTTAGTACAAGCACACAATGGTCAGCCTGCTAAACAAAGATGGATGTTAGTGAGTTAATATAGAATACAACTAAAGCATCAGTTATCCATGCTACATATTACCACTGTTATGAATAAAACTGTATTTATTGTCTTCATAACCTCACAATTTAGAAATACCATCAGTCTGATAAGAGCGGGCTGTAGCCGAGATCGTAGCGCGCCCGCCTTTGAAGCGTTCGGTCGTCGGATCGATCCTTCTCAGTGGAC
>JAUTWP010170904.1:0-10235 GCA_033042655.1 Cyathermia naticoides | reverse complement strand
GGTCCACTGAGAAGGATCGATCCGACGACCGAACGCTTCAAAGGCGGGCGCGCTACGATCTCGGCTACAGCCCGCTCTAACACATTTGAATGATGCGTTCTAACTCGTTAATACTCGTCTAGAATCGCTTGCGCTGTTAGAGAAAACGTACAATGATTTGGCATTACAAATATTTACTCAGTATCTCCGACTTTGTATCGCTGACAATGACAGCTTTTTAATACGCCTGTCTGTATATTTATTTAGACAAATATAATAATAACTAACCAACCGCCATACGTATACAGTATGAGTAAGCACGTTCTGTTTTTTTTTTACTTTTGTATTCCAACTCTTGGTCGCGTCCCCCGCTTTGAAAAACAATTTTAATGTCACTGTCCTTGTCACTGATTGAGATGGACGTGTGTGTGAGCGTTTGTAATTTAATTCATTATTAGATTTTATATAGTCCCTACATAGAAGCGCCAACTCGTTTGAAAGCCTTTTAGCGTTCAGCTAATTTGTGTAATAAACGTATGTCAAACGTTTTCAAGCTCTTTGCACACGTTTTCACTAAACAGGCCAAAATAAGGGCCGTTTCCTACTTGAACGGATTTCTCCAAACCCGATTACCATCAAAAGCTTGTCAGCTAGTTGTTAGCGCATGCGCTCTCGGCACAGTATGGTATGTTGTCAATTACAAATGTCTCAGCCAATCATTCTACGAACAATGTGGTGATCAGTCTTTATTTCATTAATAACCATCAAACGCGCATGTGTCAAGTCCACAGTGCGTCATCATTTCCGGCGCAGAGCAGTGAGAGGACATTGATTTAGAGGTAATCCTGGATGTCCACGAGACATGCACATGCTGCTACCACAACACATAGAATTTTATAAGAAAAAAATAAATTTTGTTTTATTTAACTACTCTACTGGAGCACATTGATTTTTTTTATCTTATCGCCTATTTTACATCATACATATATTATAGTAATTTTGACACATTTTTTCAGAGGAAACCAGCTGCAGCCACATAATTTTATGCTATTCTTTCAAAAAAGCAACAAGGGGTCTTTTCATAATTATGCACCATTCTACATACAGGCTTTTGGTCAAAATAGCCGAAACTGCAGATGGGTCCAGAATGTTTTCAGAAAACAAAATGTATTACCATAACATAAAATGTTATCAGATATTACATATACATTTTTATCAGATATTAAAATGTAACACGACACAAAATGTTATCAGATATTAAAATATATTAACACAACACATAACATGTTATCAGATAATAAAATATATTAATACAACACATAACATGTTATCAGATATTAAAATATGTCAACACAACATATAAAATGTTATCAGACAATTAACACAATATAATTATAAAATGTTATCAGACTAAAATAATATTATACTAATGCAAGATATAAAATGCTGTTATAAAATAAAATATCCTACCAAAAGATATATAAAATTAATGTGTTATAATGTATGCATACATACCCACAAGCACGCACTAACGCGCACGCACACATACACACGTATGTATGTGTATATATGTGTCTGTATGCTAGTAGCTATATGTGTATGTGTGTATAATACATAATTAAATTAATTAATATTTTTGGTTTTGTGTTTCCTTAATTATTAATTATTGTTTTTATTTATTTATTTTTATTGTATTACATTACTTTATTTTGAAATCCGAAATGAAAATAGCGTTAATTAATTATACTTAACGTTAGTTGTATTAAACAGATTGGGTATTCTATTTCCCAATCATGTTAGCATATGTCTTTGTTTATTATGCATTAATAAATCAAATCGTCATTTCAATTATTATTATTTAAATTTTAATTTCACCTTTCACATCATACAATCATAAAAATAAACACTTGCTTTTGAAAGAAAGTAATTATTAAAACATTTACGTTTTTATATTTTAATTCAAAATCTTATAAAATAATTCTGAGAGGTTTTTGTTTCATAAGGTTTTGTTACATTTCAATATGTTCTTTTATCTTTTATCAGCATCGTGCAAATTCACAAGTAAAATGAATTACACAACTATATAAATTAGTAATCATTTGAATAAAAGATAAGCCTATAGTGGAATCCCAGAGAACATTGACATTGCTTCATGAATAATCTATAATAGATAATGTTGTTTTCCAATCCCCCTCCTGGGATGTTTAACACCAACATTTGTGTATGTGCTTTAAGTTGTGAATAGAAAAAAATCAGATTTTATCTAATTCACACATGTATAGCGATAATAAATGTTTGATATATTATTATTCCGAGGAATCTTCTATAGCGATTTTAAATATAGTTAGTATATAGAAACAAATAGTATACAGACAAAATTATATATAGAAACAAATTGTACATTTTGTATATTATAGAAAAAAATTGTACATGTTTATAGAAAATATAGTACATTTTGTATATAGAATTAGAAAAATCTGTTTAGCAAAATTGAACATTATGTACGCGTGCGCGCCCACATAAAACACACACACAAACACTCATACACATACACACACATATACACAAACAAACATACACACACACACACACACACACACAAACAAACATACACACAAACACACACATACACACAAACAAACATACACACAAACACACAAACACACATACACACACATACACACAAACAAACATACATACACAAACACTCATACACATACACACACATACACACAAACAAACATACCCACACACACACACACAAACAAACATACACACAAACACACACATACACACAAACAAACATACACACAAACACACATACACACACATACACACAAACAAACATACACACACAAACACCCATACACACAAACAAACATACACACAAACACACATACACACACAAACAAAAATACACACAAACACACATACACACATACACACAAACACACATACACACACATACACACAAACAAACATACACACACAAACACTCATACACACACATACACACACACAAACGTACACACAAACACAAATACACACAAACAAAAATACACACAAACACACATACACACATACACACAAACAAACACAAACACACTCACACATACAAACAAAGAGGTATATAATTAAAAAGCCATCTATAGATAGAAATACTAAACATAGCAAATTATATATTACACAACCAAGTGTATATTAATCGGAGAAGCCATTTATAACAATTAGAGTGGTATTAAATACGGTATGTTGTGTAAACATTCTTAAAGTGGCAGTGTCTGTTTAAAAAAAATATTTATCCATTTAGAATTATTATATCTTGTACGTTTGTTTGATGCACCATGCTCCATTCTTCCGAAGCAACGATTTGCTGTATCATAATTAGATCACGCGAAATACACTATAAATCGGTCAGCTGTCCGCCGGCGATAAGTCGTAGTGCTATTTACGTGACCTAAAACATGGTTCAGCAGATCGTTGCGTCAGAAGAATGGAGCGTGGTGCGCATCAAACAAACGTACAAGATATATTCTAAATGGTTTAAAAATATTTTAAACCAGACACTGCCACTTTAAAGTTTCTTCATATTATAATTATTTTATTCACAGCCAAGCCCCAGATTTTGCATACAATATTTTTATTATGATACATAGCAAAATTTATGTGAAATTTATTGTATATATTTTTGCTAAAATATATATTTATTTCTATTATTTTGCAATACGTAGATATAGTTAAAATGTGTTGGTAGAACATTTGTAACTTTGCATTTATAAATATATAATTATAGTATAATTTAGAACCTATTTTGTTTTACAAAACAACAACAACAAAAGAGATTTCTCATAACATTTTTATCATTTAATAAAGTAAGAGAATCTGTTAGTCCATTTAATTTTTTTCTATGTATTAGTTGCTTTAATAACGCCAAAATAAGTTACATAAGACAGAACAATATCATAATTTTCTTGAATTTCTGAAAAAGTAAGAAATTTACAATCTCTACTGAGAGCAATCTATAATTAATTTTGAGAAATACCTTTCTGGTGCCATATATAATTTAATAAAGTCGTTTGCCAATTAAAATATTAAGGTTATAGAAATTGGTTCTGTCAAAAATGTATCAAACGTTGAAATAGTAATTATATGCACAAACAAGTTAAACTTATAATATATGTTATATGTTAAAGTTATAATATACATGTATGTACATGTCTTGTAATACGAAGCAGTATTAGTTGTAGTAATAATGGGTATAGTAAAACCGTTTGCATCACGTTTAATATAATAAACAAAAATTATATATACATTTGTAATTTATTTAAACGTATACAGTCAAACCTGCTAAAGCGGCCACCCGTAATAATTATGCAGTCACCTGTCTTCAAACGTCACCTTTATTTTCTCCCAAATCAGCTAATTTAGTACAATATAACCTGTATTAAGCAGTCAACTGTTTTCATAACCCACTTTTTGTTACTACCTTGGGTGACTGCTTAAGACAGGTTTGACTGTATTAAACTTAGTAAATTGGCTATGCAGAGAAAGAAAATCCACTTGAGAAAAGCTTGTATATGTACTTTAGATAGATGAAGTTAAAAATTGCATATAGTGTTTTTACAAAAGTAAAAGCATATTGTTTTATTTAACGATGCCACTAGAGCACATTGATTTTTATCTTATCATCGGCTATTGTACGTCATAAATATACTAGTATTATGGATATGTTGACATATTTCTTCAGAAGAAACCTGCTGTCGCCACACAGGCTACTTTTTTCAATAAGCAGCAAGGGTTCTTTTATATGCACTTTTCTATAGACGGGACAACACATACCACGGTCGTTGATAAACCAGTTGTGAAACTGAAAAAAGGCCGAAACTGCAGATGAGTCCACTGAAAAGGATCGATCCAATGACCAACCGCCTCACAGGCGGATATGCAACAGATACAGAGAAATAACCCAGTTTGTATACGTACTTTAGATAAACCTGTATAGCAAAGTTAAAAATTGCAGTGTTTTTACAAAAAGCCAAGTTGTATAATTATACTATAATACAAAAATGTAATTCAAATAGGATAACAATTACATGTTTAACGACACCTCAGCACAAAAATAATAATTTGAGATAAAATCGTTGAAAGTTTGTAATTCTTTATAGATTACAAGCAATACATATTAATACATCTTCATATATCGGAGCGCAATGTAACTCAGTCGATAGTGTGCCCGCCTTTGAAGCGGTCGGTCGTCTGATCGATCCTTCTCAGTGGACCCAGCTGCAGTTTGGTCTATTTTCCATTCCATCAAAGGCCATGGTATGTACTGTTCTGTCCATGGAAAAGTGCCTATACACGATCCCTTGCTGCTTATCAAAAAAGAGTAGCCTATGTGGCAGCAGCAGGTTTCCTTTTAAAAAGTGTGTCAAAATTACCATATGAATGACATCCAATAACCGATGATAACATAAAAATCAATGTGTTGTAGTGGCGTCGTTAAACAAAACAATCTTTACTTTATCGAAAAGAGTAGCCTATGTTCCGGCAGCAGGTTTCCTCTGAAGAAATGTGTCAAAATGACCATGTGACTGACGTCCAATAGCCGCTGAAGATAAAAATTGATGTGATCTAGTGGCGTCATTAAATAAAACAATCTTTACTTTTTTTACTTTTACCTATAAATGGCTTACCAGAAACTGTGCATATTTCAATGCCTGCACACGGGCAAAACACAATCCTTCCTTTATTTCCATGTACACAATTCAGTTATCTCCCCTCCCATGAAAACAATTCTATCACCTGCTCGTAGCAAACTCTTGCCCCGCATTTAAACTAATTCTTCATGTGTTTTAATTCTTCATGGTTGGTTATTTTTATTTTCATGCTTACATCCAATTACGGTTTTCGATAAGGAACGTGGTGCGCATCAAACAAATGTACAAAATATATTCTAAATGGTTAACTATTAAAAAACACCCAGAGACTGCCACTTTAATGATGAATTAAAGTTTATGTGAGACTTGAGTTTTATATACATGTACTGTACACATGGGGCCTTATTCACAAAAGCCACGCAAGCGTTTGCGTGCTCGCAAAGAGTACTTTTAATACTGTTAGAGTACCCTTTGCGAGTACGCAAACGCTTGCTTGGCTTTTGTGAATAAGGCCCCTGGTATTATTGGTGATCTACCTGTGTTGTTCACTAGCAGTTGATAGTGTTGGATATTTTCTCATGTTGGCAGTAAAAAGTAAAGTTTGTTTTGTTTAACGACCACTGTAACACATTGATTTTTATCTTATCATCAGTTATTGGACATCATTCATATGGTAATTTTGACATACTTTTTAGAAGGAAACCTGGTGATGCCACATGGGCTACTCTTTTTGATAAGCAGCAAGGGATCTTTTATATGCATTTTTCCACAGACATGATAGCACATACCACAGCCTTTGATCAACCAGTTGTGGAGCACTGGTTGGAACGGAAAATAGCCCAAACTGCAGCTGGGTCCACTGAGAGGATCGATTTGACGACCGACCGCTTCAAAGGCGGCACGCTTATAAGTTGGCAGTATAAGTTAAATGCATTGTGTTACCATTCATGTCTTGATTGGGTTTTTTAAATAGATTTTGATAGTATTATTTGTGTGTAAGTATACATATTGTGGTTATATTACTCTCAGTGGACCCAGCTGCAGTTCCAACCAGTGGTCCACAACTGGTTCATCAAAGTCCATGGTATGTACTGTTCTGTCTGGAAAAGTGCATATAAAAGATTCCTTGCTGCTTATAAAAAAAGAGTAGCCTATGTGGCAGCAGCGGGTTTCCTTCTAAAAAGTGTCAATATGACCATATGAATGATGTCCAATAACCGATAAGATAAAATCAATGTGGTCCAGTGGCGTCATTAAACAAAACAAACTTTACTTTTATGGGACCAGAAAAATATGATGGTTTAGACAGAGTGCTGGATTGGACAGAGTGCATTGTATTTAAATTACCCAATGAAAAGCAACCTTACTACACCTGTATTGATGGAGTTTTTTTCAGAACACTGTTAGGGGTCGAGTTATTACCTTGTAATGTTCGGAATAACCCGGTAGTAGTTTGAACTATGCAGGAAGTGTTGTCAGATTTATCTCAGTCGACACCTAGGTAATAAAATGCAAATCACATGTAATAAAAACACAATGCAGGGCTGGTATAGACCTGTGTTAAAAATACTGTTCAGCTTGCTCTAGCTGCCAACTTTTTTAGACATACACCTGACTTAAGATGCCATCTTTATGTCCTGTCTAACCTTTTCCTTCTCCCTTGGAGCTAAATAATATAAGTTTGATCAATATAGTCATACTAGGCTAACACGTTTTTCATTAAAATTATTGTAGGCCCAAAGATTGAGAGAGGTTTCAGACTGGCAAAATAAGGAATTTTCCCACCCCTGATATTAGTCCTTTTACTTTAATTATTTTTTGGTAATAGTGGTTACCTCTTTTACCTTTTGGTAATAGTGGTTACTGGTTAATCCATTGGTCATAAAGGTGGTATATTTGCTTTTGTTTATTCCTTGCAAATTCCTTGTATGGATCCAGATAGGAGTTATACCCCTTTGCCCATCATTTTTTCTGTTGAAAAAGTACTATGTTGTGTTAAATGTGCAAAAATAAGTATCACCGTTTTGCTTTTAATTTTTAATCTCTCTTGTCCCACCTACCTAACACTAAAAGGGACTGAGTAGTTTCACTGTTTTAACCAGTCATCTGACTGATAATAGTCCCATTTCAATTAGCTGATTCAGGAGAATGCAACTAACCTTTCATTGCTAAATATAGATGGGCTAAACTGGTTTAACTATATACATGTGTATATTGATTTTTACACCGTAATATAGGAAAATTGTCCACAATACCAACAGCTAATACTATAAATAAATCCTCTAAAAAAGAAACCATGCCCAGGACGGGCTTGCTTGAACACCTCTGGTGATGGAAGCATATACAAATTTGAAGCCATTGGTCATCTGAGTGGACCCAGCTGCAGGTTGGGTTATATTCTGTTCCAACCAGTGGTTCACAACTGGTTCATCAAAGGCTGTGGTATGTGCTGTCCTGTCTGAGAAAGTGCATATAAAAGACCCCTTGCTGCTTATCGAAAAGTAGCCTATGTGGAGGCAGCAGGTTTCCTCTAAAAATGTGTCAAAATGACAATATGAATGACGTCCAATAGCCGTTAATAAGATAAAAATCAATGTGTTCTAGTAGCGTCTTTAAACAAAACAAACTTTAGTTTACTTCATATGTTATTAGTATGAGAGAAAAAATGTATGTTCATTAAAAGCGTAATTTATCTCTGTCACCGTGTGCCACTTTCAATCTGCTGTAAGAGAAATGAAGATGTCGTACTAACATGACATTTATGACTTTATTCTTCATTCACTACACATCACAATCCTCCCTCAAGCCTGTGCATTGTAAACCAGTCTTTTGTTATAATCACGGGATGAAAAATTGCTCAAACTCTCGAGCGCGCATGTTTTGTTCTTCAGCAGATGGCATTTATTGCTGAAGGATTTGTGCTGTCAAAAGTTACAGAACTTGTGCTTTATCTGTAGGAAATTCATGCCACCCTCCCAACTCAATTAAATTCTCCTCTTTCTTGTCGACTTGTGAAGGCTGTGATTAGCAACAATTTACATTGAAAACCGCTTGTTTAATTAGCTATTGCTAACTGAAGCGCAAACAAGGTGTTTGGCATATCTGTTAAAGCATGGGGTTAGTGTTTCATTGCATTGATCAAATCAATGTCATTTATCATTAATAATGTGCCCACTAAGATGAAAATCAGATCAAATGTGTCTGAAGACAAAATGCTAACTTAAGACAATATGGAATTATTTCATAGTAGTCAGAGCTTGTATCCATGACAGATATGTTTGAACATTTTTTTGATGGAAGTACAGTCAAACCTGTTCAAGAGGATACCTGTATTAAGCAGCCACCTCTTTCAGTCACCTTTATTTTCTCCCAAATCAGCTAATTTACGACAATATAATCTGTATTAAGCAACCAGCTATCATAAAAGGACACTTTTTCTTACTTTCTTGGGTGGCTGCTTAAGACAGGTGTAATTGTATGTAAGAAATTACCCACACCCACATTACAGTTTGAACAATATGTTTTACCAATATCAGGACCTTGTTTCTTTGAGAATCATGGCCTGTATTCTTGCAGAGATTTCTTCTTGTGAAAATATGCCCATGTTTGGCTTAAACAAGATAGATACTGGCACTCTGTCTAAACCAGCATATTCCATTGGTCCCAAGTGAATCTGGTGTAGACATGTAGTACCGTAATATAAATGTAACAGTTTTTCAACATGAAATAAAATAAAATATAGACCTGTGATTGCATGTTGTAAGTAATTAAGTGTGGAATGTTCAATTGAGCTGTATGTACACAGATGATTGTGTTATGCTGTATACTGGACAGTCGGGTAGGAAGCACAGGGAGTGGTTGGTACCGGTACAGTGTTATTAATAATAAAACTGTTTACATTGTCACTTGCACACGTATACTGTTTATGTGTACTTCCAGTCGAGGTTGTCTACTGGATAAGCCATCATTTTATTATCATTCGTTATGTTCATTAGAATCAACAATTATTTTTTATTAAGAATGACAAATATAATATTATTTATTTCTATTAAAAAGATCATTTGTATGAACTACATTGTATCTTTCAAAAAATTTCCATTTATTCATTCATCCATTCATCCATCCATTCATCAATCCATCCATTTATTCATCTATCCATTCATCCATCCATTCATCCATCCATTCATCCATCCATTTATTCATCTATCCATCCATCTGTCCATCCTTCTATCTATCCATCCATTTGCTCACAGATCAGATCAACCAGAACTTGTAGTTAAAACAAGATATAGAGTGAGCTAACTTAAAGGATTGTATACATACTTACCATTGCAATTAATCAGATGGGAGATTACTACTTGATAGTCTCCTTACAAAGAAAGTGCATGCTTCAGAGATAGGTCTTAATACAGACAGCTTACCTATTGGCAGTCACAGTAATATTCATCAATAAATAGTTTAAACCAAGTCAGTTATTTCTAACAAGGAGTGGGATGTAGCTCAGTCGATAGCGTGCCCACCTTTGAAGCGGTCGGTCATTGGATCGATCATTCTCAGTGGACCCAGCTGCATTTTGGGTTATTTTCTGTTCCAACCAGT
>JAUTWP010170893.1:0-10236 GCA_033042655.1 Cyathermia naticoides | reverse complement strand
CTACGTATGCATACACAACGCCACACACGCACATGCATACACACACATTCATACACACACATAACCCCCCACACACACACACACACACACATACTCACAAAAAAAAAAAAAAAAACACACACACAAACAAACAGACATGAATTATATTTTAAAACTTGATACGGAAATAAAACATTAAACTAAATTTAAATTTCTCAGATCCACGTGTTTTTATTAGTAACCATAAACAATGATTAGATTTAAAGCAGAAATCTTTATTTTAATACTTATTTATTTAAATAGTTTTATATAATTATAGTATAGTATATTATGTGACACCGCATTCTTGCATCGTGAAACACCACAGCATGTTTCTTTAGCGAACGCCTTTCTAGTATTTATTTAAAATAATTTCTTTACATCAAAGAAAACCTGAGATGTAAGTTTATACATATTTATTTTTGGATTGCATTTTATTGTTTTAACAGTTTGATACATGCGCACAAAATGCTGTTAAACGTATGTTACAACGCATTAAACACAGCATGAACACAAACTCTCTATTAAACCTATAAACAATACATAACACGAACATTAAACCGTGCGTCCAATGAATTTGTGAAATAATAAACTTTAATCATACAATATGTAATAATGTCACCTGTTTAAACTGCAAGTTGTTAGCGGTAAATACTAGTATACACAGTTTGAACACAAAATCCCTATTAAAACTACAAACAATACACAACACGAACAACAGAACGTGCATCATATGAATTAAAACAGTTATGAATAATACAAAAGGTAAAAATTCTTACCTGTATGCGCTGCAAGTTGTTAACGGTAAAGGTATCCAGGTAAAGTGACACAAGACGTGTTGTGAGTAGAAACACAGTTCACTGATGCTGATTTACCTCTCTTATCCCCACTAGTCTCGCTCTCACTCACTGACCAGCCCTCACACCTGGCGCTCCTAATCACAGGTAGAAGCTACAGGTATCGCGGTCCACGTCCAGGTAGAAAGCCGTGACGCGGTTCAGGCAACTCGCCTACCACCACGGAAAGTGATTTATATGTCTCGGAATGCAAAATGCCTCACGGGTCACGGTCAGAAAAGACACAATCACAAAAATGGTTTCGCATAGGCACCTGTTTTTGCATTACAGGTAGATCGCAACATCAAAGACAATGCCAGCCTCGTTGTTGGTTTGCTATGGTGGACGTAGCGAAAAAGAACACGAAAAGAAATTCACATGTTGTCTCCACAGGTGTACCGACTTAGCGGGATCTAAAAAAAAATTGCTCAGCGGTTAACTTATAAAAAATGTCACCCTTGTAAAATTATGTATTCTTTTTTTGTACATGCGCATTCAACAATAATTACATATACACACTAAATTGTGATCATCATAGGGAACCAGAAGTAATTTCAACTCCAACATATCTACAATGAAACCATCCATGCAAGGACTGTATTAAAATTCTGATCACCAATCCACGAAAAAACTTTATATAAGAAAAGTTAACAAAGAATGGATCACGTAGCAAAGGCTATATCGCTACATGACAACGACATCCGCATATCTTTCATTTATTTGCACCATATGGGATTGTATAATGAAATGTTCCTCTGCATTCCTGAGTAAAACATTCAGGTTAACTATTCACCCGCATAGTAAACAATAGTACACAGTCACGTGACGTACACACCTCGGATTTTCTGCCAGGGAAGAGCGGTGTAGACTTTCACAGCACCAGTACAGCTCAGTAAACACAGATAATGAAGCACTTTTATTGGAAATTTCATACCCAGGAATTAAAACGGCTGTTGGCTTTATTGCAGCGTAGATGAATTTATCTTTCCAGCACTGGTATATATTAGTACAATAGCGACCTGTCACATGAGAACCAGAGTCACGTTTCACTCACAGAAACATTTTTTACATTTTCACATAGAACAGGAAAAAAGACAAAACGGTTGTATTTCCAAAGTCGTATCGGTGTACATGATAGTCCAAGAGATATTATGATAAAACTAAGAACATGCGATTTGTGAATTACTTTCAGCGCAATAATGAAACAGACAAAACTGTTATAGTATTCAACGTCGTATCAATGACATATTATTATATAACATTTTATATTTATTGGGTGTTTTTATAAATTGTTTTCTATTCAAATCCTTTTAGGATAAAATATAATTATTTGTTATAATCGTTAGAATAATTAATTTTATTTGTTTTAAGAGTCATAATGTAAGATTAAAAACGTTACACTAGACCTCGTAAAACTTTCATTATCCTAATTAGCATATTTCTACAGACAGGACAGCACTATCAATAACCATTGCGATCAATGTATAATGTAAATGTATGATGTCAATGTATGATGTCAATCGGATCTAAATCAGGAGATTGGAAATGTTTTGTATTGTAGTTTATTTATTACACAGTCGTATTACAGCGGGAGTGGGATGTAGCTCAGTCGGTAGCGTGCCTGCCTTTGAAGCGGTCTGTCGTCGGCTCGATCCTTCTCAGTGGACTCATCTGCAGTTTGGGCTATTTTCCATTCCAACCAGTGCTCCACAACTGGTTCATCGAAGGCCGTGGTATGTGCTGTCCTATCTGTGGGAAAATGCATGTAAAAGATCCTTTGCTGCCTAGCCGATGATAATATAAAAATTAATGTGCTCCAGTGGCGTCGTTAAATAAAACAAACTTTTATTACAGCGGTTTTTTATGCAATAATAAATAATTTGCTTTCTATATTGCAGGATGTACCTCAGTTTTCTACCACTAAGTTACTGCACCTCTATTTCATATCTGACACTTGGCCAAGAATTCACTTATCTAACATACTTGTAATCAGACAGAATTCTATTCCATTTTAATAGATTATATTCAAGATTACTATATCGCGATCACTGTATTATGTCACTACCACACGGAATTATTGCGACCATGTTATAACTGTACAACCATTGTGTATGCCTATAACAATTGTTTTTGGCTAATAAACAATACAATACAATATTACAATAATGCTTATTCCGCAGAAAATCAATCGGATCTAAATCTGGAGATTGGCAACGTTTCGCACCACAGTTTAATCATAGCACAATTATGTTACAGCGGTTTTTGATGCAATACTGAAGAATTTGTGTTTTATATTGAAGGCTGTACACAATATAAATTTGATTTACTAAAATGGAAAAAAATGTCCACAAACTTGTTCTTCTTCTGCGTTCAATATTTTTATGTTCTCTATATCAGTTTTCGATCTAAATACAAATGTGCGGA
Source organism: Cyathermia naticoides (assembly GCA_033042655.1). NCBI lineage: Eukaryota > Metazoa > Mollusca > Gastropoda > Neomphalida > Neomphalidae > Cyathermia > Cyathermia naticoides. The sequence goes on along the minus strand of JAUTWP010170893.1, from coordinate 6,958 downwards.
TTTATGATATACTGAAAAATTTATTATTCCATAAAGTTAAAACAATTTTTTTTATGCATTGGTCTGTGATTGTAAAATATTCGTATCTGGTTTTTCTCTTGTTATATTATTTCTAACAACTTAATAAGTCTTGAAGTGGATGTTTTATAGTTTTTGTATCATATAAAAAGTTAAATTTGACGGATGGAATATCAACACGTAAAATAGAAACTATACAAATGTATTTAAAAAAGCAGGCGTGGCAATGGATTTTTCAAAAAATAATATTTCTTACGTTTAATGATGTTTGACCAACAGAGTCGTCTGCTATAACATATTGGTTCTGAATTTAGACGTTAAAACATTGCCTAAACGTTTACATTTTAAGATGGCGTTTTAAAAGATTAGCAATGAACACTGTTTTTCTCATACATGTCAATAAAGCAATATAAAATTCTGAAATAAAACAATCTGTATGATTATTTTGTTCACGTCATTTTGTTTCCTTGTCAATGGAATATCATTCTCACTAAAGATAAACCAAGGGAATCTCAATAGTATTAATTTGTGCAGTTTTAATCGATTTTATTTGTACAAAATGTCGTTTTCTTTTCTTCATTCACAGAACAGTATATTATAAAGATGATACACAAAAATAAACTCCTAGCATACATATACACAAATTTCATGTACATACACATATATATTTATGATAAAAAAATACATCCCCCATTTATAATTATAATACATTTTTCTTTAATTTTCTGTGCTTTTTGGGGTGTATATAAATATAATTCAATTCTTTTATAATGATTTATATAATCTATGCATGAGTTTTTGTCGTTTCATTCTACAAATAATTATGTATATAATGCTTTATTAGGAGCAAACATAAAAAATACAAAATAGTACAAAACAATCTTAATTTTTCTAAATAAAGGGAAGAAAAAAAAGAAAAGAGTACAAAACAATTTTAATCTTTCTAATCAATGCAATAATATTAATATTTGTTGGTTTATTTATGAGGCAGCACGCCACCAACTTTGTTCAACACTTAGTATCATTACTGTTTTGATCGTTGTTCACGGGTGTTCGCTTACCTGTTTGCCTATAAACGTGCATTCATTGAACTTTGCATTGTGCGGAGATACGATTTTAAAAATGATAACAAGGGTCACGACGCTATTAATTTTTTAGCACCTAGAATCATTAATTTTTATCGTTATTTATGAGTGCGTTCACCCACGTGCTTCCGCTGAACTTCACATTGTGCGGAGATACGATTTTGAACTTGATAACAATTTTGCTAAGCTTAGGAAACGACGCCATGTATATTTTTTTTATAAAAAAAAAATTCTCTGCATTGTTTTGGTAACAATTTTGTTGTGCTTAGGAAAGGACACCCGATACATTGTCTTTTTATCAGCGAATAGAACAGGACATCACATACCACAGCCTTTGATTATCCAGTTGTGGACCTGCTCTGATTAGTACGTCAAACAGCTGAGGTATATCTTCGTAGGATCACTGTGATGCAATGATACCAATAGTGTTAATTTCTCACAGGTGTGTACGAGGAAGTGTTAGCTTTATTACCTGCACAGTTGTGTTAAACAGATGTGTGCACTTTTAACTCACAGTGAAACACTTCGCTTTATTTGACCACGCCATTAGAGCAGATTGATTTTTTTTATCTTATCATCGGCTGTTGGACGTCAAATAATTTATATGATAATGTTGACAATTTTTTTAGAGGAAACCCACTGCAACCACATACGCAGCAAGGAGTCTTTTATATGCACTTTCCCACATACAGGACATCACATACCACAACCTTTGATGAACCAGTTGTGGACAATTGGCTGGAACTGAAAATAGTCCAAACTGCAGATGGGTCCACCGAGAAGGATCGATCCAATGACCGACCTCTTCACAATCGGACATGCTACCAATTGAGATACGTCACAGTGAACCTCAATCATACTTTGTGGAAGCGGGATGTAGCTCAGTCGGTAGCGTCCCCACCTTTGAAGCGGTCAGTCGTCGGATCAATCCTTCTCAGTGGACCCACCTCCAGTTTGGAACGGAAAATAGCCCAAACAGTGCTCCACAACTGGTTCATCAAAGGCCGTGGTATGTGCCGTCTTGTCTATTGGAAAGTGCATATAAAAGATCCATTGCTGCTTATTGAAAAAAGTAGCACATTTGGCGGCAGTGGGTTTCCTTTACAAAAAATGCATCAAAAAGACCATATGAATGACGTCCAAAAGCCGATGATAAAACAGACATCAATGTGCTCCAGTAACGTCGTTAAACAAAATATCTTTACTTTTTATTGAGGAAAATTATATGTTTTTAGTCATCTCTTCATGTTGCTGGCCATATCTGGTAACATTGCCCAAGTATTTATCAATGCTGTTCCAACTCACTTAATATAATGACCTAAGTCTATATTTGGTTCAATATTTTTTACTGTTTTTGTTCTCAACACTTCTAAAAGTGAAGATATTTAAATACGTAAACAACGCAAACATCAATCATTTCTTCTTTTTATAGATTACGGTTGTTTTCCGAAATAAATGCGAATTCATTTAAAATGTATACAAAATGCCACATTTAATTCGTTTCAGAATACACATGTGAATAATAAGCTTGTTCATATTAATTAATAATGATATTAAATACCGTTGAATGTACGTATACAAAAACCTTACCTGACTATCTAATAAGATTTATTTGTATAAAAATCTCATTCATCTGATCTAAATCCGATTAATGTTTACCTCAAATAAAATATTACTTATACATGTACATACTGTCTATTTTTAAATTAATATTTTATGAAATTGTATTTTAAAACCCTTGTACTACAGGGTGTCCATAACATCTATTTACAATAAGTCAATTTAAAAACAAATGTTACAAAGATAACTGATGGAATGTTTTTATCAGATTTCTTCAAAGGTTATCAAATCTTTTAATCACATTACAGTTGTGTCATTCAGGAACTCCTCATTCTGTAATAATTTTCAAAGATTTCTTTAAATTTGTGTATTAATTTTATCTTACAATCACTGTTTTAAACATACATGTATATTAATTTTATCTTACAATCACTGTTTTAAACATACATGTACATGTATATGTAATTTTATCTTACAATCACTGTTTTAAACATACATGTATATGTAATTTTTTTCTGTACCAGTATTATTCTTCATGTGTCTCATCAGCCTAATTAAGGTAGATGACAACTTTATGTAAATAATGTACATTTGTATCATATTATATTTTATTGTCATGTGACACTTTAATAAACATGGTAGCGGGTTTCCTCTAAAGAAATGTGTCAAACATTATCATATGTAATTGTATAACGTCCAATAGTCGATGATATAAGATAAAAATCAATGTGCTCCAATGGCGTCGTTAAACAAAACAAACTTAAGACAACTTATCTTTAATAAGGAATACAATCATCATCATCATCATTTAAAAGTAAAGTTTGTTTTATTTAACGACGCCACTAGAGCACATCGATTTTTTTTCTTTTCAGCGGCTATTCATCATCATGTAATAAATGTTTTTTAATTGTAAAAAAAACTTCATGGAGACCCTGAACATGACAATGACCAGCCACTGTTTGATCACTGACCAGCCATGACTTGTGTGTTTGTTTATAACTTATGAACAATGCGTGTATATTAATAGCTGTCACTGCTGCAGGCGAGGCAATCAAGCAAACAGGGGAAGATTTTCTCAGCGATAGAGAAATAAACGATCAAACATGCTCTGCTGATTTCAATATTCAACTACAACGCCGTCAGTGAATTTCAAACTTGTGTTTCCATTAGACATGAATTTTATGCAGGCCAGGTCTTGGTCAATTGTATGAAAAATACAGTTGATTAGTTTGTTAAAATACAGTATTATATCAACTTAGCAAGCAGCTGGCTCTAACCAATTTTCAACTTGAACGTCTGAAGTGTCTATTTCTGTTTACTGGATCTGGCTCAATACGATGAGCCTTTCTCTGACACCATTGCGTCAAAACATCGAACCCATCGGTAGAACTATTCTCTGATTGTTTCCCCACTAAAGTGTTCTACGACTGGACAAAGGCTATGTGTTATTCTATCTGTGGGGTCGTGCATGTAAAAGATCTCTTGCTACTAATGGAAAACTGTAGAGATTTCCCTTAAAACAGTCAGAATTACTGTTTGACGTCCTCTAGCCGATGATTAAACAATCAGTGTTCTAGTTGCGTAATTAAATAAAAATGAAACACATTTTAACGTTTTCTTAACTAAACTAAGTTAAACGTACACTCTAACCATCCGACCAGCACAATGTCTGGCTTCTGGTTTGAACTTTAAGGTGAGACGTTTGTCTGGTAGCTCGGAGATACGCGCTGATACAAGATAACACACACCCAAACATCCCCGGGCCATAGTAGACATGTTGAATAAGTATGATCATAATTAAATTTCATAACCTCTTATACTCTCCTGTCCGCCGATATCACTCACGCACTCACCCACGCACGCACCCACGCACAGCCCCACGTAGGCACACACGCACACGCACACACACACACACACACACACACACACACACACACATACACATACACAAACACAAACAAAATGAATGTGCCTCTTTCTTTCTCCAAGATATCATGGTAACACCACTGACATTGAATAAAATACTGTTACGGTTTAGCTACAACAACCTCATTTAAAAGTAACAAATAAGAAATTACTCACCATTTATTTTTCACTTTCACTCTCGCTCTATTTTGGATCAATGTTAAATAAAAGAACTAAAGGTGATCCCTTATTATTTGATATCCCATATTTAGGTCCAGTAACACCATTGACAGAAATCTCAGTAACATCCAAAAACGTCATCTTTTAACGAAAATAAATGTGAAATCCTACAAAATTAGTGGGAGTAAATTCTTTGGGTCCCTGCCCACTATTAGAAAGCAAAACAATGTGTAATAATTAGGTTGAAGTATAAGTAGAACAGCAATAACATGTTTAGATTTAGTAACAAGCCTGTTTTGCAAAAAGCTACATATTATTCCGCCTGTATGTGTGTGTGTATGTGTGAGTGTGTGAGAGAGAGATTGTCAACGATACCAAAAAACCCGACATGACAATGGAAGAAAAATAAGAAAATATGACACAAATATGACATATGAGTATTTTGTAGATGGTAAATTGTTTACTACTGGGGACATGTGAAGCTGGGCAAGGTTACAACAGTGACTGGCATGGTTACAACAGTGACTGGCATGGTTACAACAGTGACTGGCATGGTTACAACAGTGACTGGCATTGTTACAACAGTGACTGGCATGATTACAACAGTGACTGGCATGGTTACAACAGTGACTGGCATGGTTACAACAGTAACTGGCATGGTTACAACAGTGACTGGCATGGTTACAACAGTAACTGGCATGGTTACAACAGTGACTGACATGGTTACAACAGTGACTGGCAGACAGTTACACGTGATCGCTTGTTTGTCAATACAGAACGTCTTCTTTGTTTCACGTTCTCGAGTGAAACCAGTTTTAACATGCTTACATCACCAGGGCTGTTCAAGCACGTTCATGTTTTCTTTAATCTGTGTTCTTATGCATTGTTTTTCTTTACCCAGACACGTTCACTAAGCTGGAATTCCAGGAATCTGTCTTGAGAAGAAAACTTACTTGACGTTAAAAGCGACACTGACATTTTCCATTTGGTTACTGGATTAGAGAGTCTAGTGAGAAATTGCGGCATTCGATGTACTTTGCACTGATAACGTAATTTATTCTCTATCAGTAAAAAAAGAAAAGAAAAAGAAAGGTTGGTTGCACGGTGGGACAGCAAATACTTTAATACATAAAAAAATTAATTAAAAATGTTTTTATATTAAACTGTCACGTTTTGTGTGGTAAGAATCTTCAAAGGAATATTGCATTTTCTTCTTTATTAGTCAAAACATTATACCCGTACATGTTTGTACAGTTGAAACATGGTGGAAATAATTATAGATGTTACATGATATAATAATTTGATATTAATTTGGCAGACCCCTTGGCAAACACATTAATGTGCACTTTGAAAAACAACGTTTTTATAATAACCTTGTTTTCGTCAGGTTTAAATAAAACTGTTTTCATTATGAACATTTAGTATTAATGTTAAGGACAACATGGGGAATGATTGAGTAAATGATGAAATACAACAGGAAAGAATGAAGACCTAATTGGCCAGCCTTTGAGGGCTTTCAACTCCACAGCATTGGCGTCAAAATTAACCAACTGAAATCCTGTAAGATTCTTTGCGGTCTACTTCTTGTCCCGGACACGGTGGATGGATAAAACCATAAACTGCGCCCGCGAGAGGCGTCTGTTATAACAGCCTGGGTCTGAACGTAGACGTTAAACAACTTGACCCTACATGATTGGCGGAATTCTCTTGTTCTGATTAGCCAGTAAAGTCCCAATTATTTCCCAACTCTCTCCCTCACCACCTATCTTGAACCACAGAGGTGATCGAGGTCATAATTTGGTCCAAAACAGGCGTTAGCTTCCTCTGAATAAAGACGTTAAATATTTTGACTTGACTTGATCATGCGGTCTCATGGATGCGTTTATAATGAAAGAAGGGTAATTTGATCAAACTGTGTCAGATAGACAGCTCATGAAGCTGATCTATGTTGCCATGACAACGTACTTGAACCTAAATTGGATGTGAACACGAAAATAAGTATAAACCAAGGAACCACGATTTTGAATGTTATCTTATGTTAAAAGTATGAACCTGATGTTTAGATAAGGAGTTTATGTAAGAGGTAGTACGGTATACGTGGTGTATGTTATATTAAAAGTTTAGACCGAGTTTTTGGAACCGGTCTCCGTGGCCGAGTGGTAAGCTATCGGACTTAAGGCTGGTAGGTACTGAGATCGAATCTCTCAGTC
>JAUTWP010170882.1:0-10237 GCA_033042655.1 Cyathermia naticoides | reverse complement strand
GCTTTAGTATACTTTTAGATAATGAATATGTTGAATTAATGTATTTCTCAGAAGACATCTTGGTGGTTATCAGCATCATATTCAGCATTGATTTGCACCATATCAGATTACTTTAATCTGGTTATATTGATACATGCTGAATATTGCTGTTGATGACCATGGCATGATCTTCTGTTGGTAATTAGCTTTTGTATTTATGTTCTCCCTGGAGGTGAGTACAGAATGTTTTTCTTTTATATTGACATTTGAATTTCAACCCTTATTTTTTAAGAATTTTGCCTTTAGTTGTTTTCTTCTATAGACCTTTTTATCACAAATAGCACGTTTTGCAATGTATTGGGATATTCAACATTTTTTTCTTTTTCAGTGTTAATGACGTATCCAGCCTTGAACATTTTGCACATTCAGAAAATTTGCAAGAACTCTACGTTCGCAAAAATAACATTGAGAATCTAAGTGACATTCATTTCTTGAAGCATCTGCCTAAATTACGTAGTTTGTGGCTCGCTGACAACCCGTGTGCAGACTGCGACAATTACAGACTGACTGTCCTACGTACTCTACCAAATCTTCAAAAGCTTGATAATGTGGGTTAGTATCACTGCACTTTATGTTATATTCTGTACTTACATAGAGGTACTGATTTTCTGCTATCACGGAATCGCGGAAATGCCTAACTGAAACAGAATTTCCAATTTAAAAATTTTTTTTTTTTTGTTGTTCAATCTTTTCATGGCCATTTTTATGTCACTAACCTCGATGTTCCCAGAGTTTGATGTTAAAAGGGCATGTCTTCAATCCACACTTTTAGTCTGCTTTCATCCAGGTGCGGGCAGATTTGGAGAATGTGCTCTACCTTAAAATAGTGCTTTTATTAATTAAAATGGATTTTCCTGTCATTTGGAAACATATATATAAGTGTCAACACTGACCTGTTCCCACTACTGATATTTGTATGTGTTACTCCACATGTTTAATAAGACCTAGTCACATGTAATGCATAGAGGGTTAACAGTAACAGTCATGTTTTGTTACAAATTCCTGAATTTCAATTTCTTCATATTTTATTTCCTTCATGTAAATTTGATCAAACATCAATATTAGTTTAAAATAAAAATATATGTAAACATGTATTTGCGATGAACTGACATCAAATTCAATATGTGCTCAAATTGACTCAACTGGCATGGGGCGAAACATCTAGAATTCTTATATAACTATAATTATAAATGGCATAAAAAATATTATTTCAATATTATTTTGCTAATTATCATACACACTTTTTATATATATTATATTTTATAGAGAATCCAAATCTACAGATAATGTCATTGCGAATAAAGAAAGCATCAGGAGTGGTAAGTTCTAATAAGTACCGTAATGAAATAATAATTCCTAGATGCTGATGATTGATATTTCTCCAATACACAATTAATTAGATATTTTTATTGGTTATCCATTTTGTTCACTAACACTGAAATTATTCTGTCTGTCCATGAGTTAGGCTAATGTTTCCATAATTTGTTGAATCTTTTATTGTTTTTGTTATCTATGTACAATACAATAATTTGTTGAAAATGATATAGACATGCACACATTTTAAATTGTAATTGCAGGGAATTTTCTTTCACGCTTTTGTGGATAACTTTTAAGTTTATTAATGATCAGAATAGAAAAATAGTTATATCTTTGAATTTTAATGAAATTATATTGAGACTTTGAACATTAATGTTTTTCTTTTTCAATTTTGGCAGTTTTTAAATGAGCATTTTCATTAATGTGGCAGCCATAATCTTCAATAAAAATGACTACATTTGTAAATTTAGATGGTGACAGTGATTATGATGATTATGAAGAGTACTATGATGATGATGCTGGGTATGATTGGGAGGATGTAGTTGGAGATTTAACTAAGAAGTATAAAGCTGCTGTTACAAGTAACAAACAGGTGAAATAAAAAGTAATCTCATTTATTTAGTTTTTATGAACAATACTTTAAAAGTATTATAAAACTGTTTATTTTATGATTTGTTCTTGTGCTTTTAAATTGTGTAGAAGCAGAATGCTAGCTTAGTGGTGCAACCAATGGTGATTTAATTAACTTTCACATTTGTAAAATTAACTGAAAATTGAAGTTAAAGAAATACATTTTTAAAGTTAATGATTAATTTTATAATTAATATGAAACATTATTTTGTTGCTAATACTAACTCTGACCTGAAATGAATGTCATATGCTATGTTTGTTAATAAACTTGTTATGTTATAATATAAATTTGTCTTTGTTTTTAGCCAAATTCAAGGCAACCCAATCAGCAAGTGAAGAGTAACGTGTCAAAGTTTCAACCATCAGAAAAATCTTTGCATAAATATGTACAGAAAATTAATGTGGGTATGTATGGTTGTTTATTAAAATTTTAGAACATACTTTATTCGGGCATGGTCTGGTATTATTATTTTTTATTCCTATCCATGTGACAATTTAAACTGAATCACTTGTAAAATATATTGCATTGTAAAATACATTGCAAAGGGTTTTTTTTTTTTAATGTTTTATTTGACATCTAACTTTAACATTAGTCAGTATAGAATTTGTAAAACGAAATGGATTTACCTGTAATGCTAGTAATTGATTAATATATCTTCTTTTTTTTAAATACATCGATGTGCTTAACATTTTTGCATTTTTTTTATTTAAGAGAAATATTATGGTCCTGACTTGTCCAGCTTTGCCGTATCTTCACTTGGTCAAAGTGGGAAGAAAATGAATGCAGATAGGTTAGGCATTATTTTAATACATTGTGTTTATTCTTGTTACTTCAATAAACAATGATTGGCTAGTTGTAGAGTGATGCTCATCAACAGCTATTTTAACTTGAAAGGTTGATCTTACTGTGAAAAAATATCTACTACATGAGTTACATAGTAAAAAAAAATGTGTAAATTACACAAAGGTATAAAAACCAATTGTATTATTTAAAAAAAAAATCATTATTGACTACCATGTTAAAACATTTAGAATATAATTAATTTAATGTATATATATTTTAATAAAATAGTTGAATTTGTGTGTAGTTATCGAGGGAAGGACAAGAAAGACCGTGCTACAGCTGAGCAGGTGATGGATCCTCGTACTCGGATGATTGTGTTCAAGATGCTGAGTCGTGGAATCATCACAGAGATTAATGGCTGTATCAGTACGGGGAAGGAAGCCAATGTCTACCATGCTACTACCAAGGATCAGTGTGACAGAGCAGTCAAGGTGACACTATGGAGGTCTAAACAAAATATTAAAGAATTTTTGTTTTCTTATCTTTATATTCTTCAAGCATCTTGTCATATGACACTATAGTTATCTACACAATGTGTCTTTGGTGACACTATATAGGTGTACAAAAATTAAAATAAACAATCAGGTGTTTTTTTCTAGTACACTTTTCTTGATGTTATTATAGAGGTGACAAACATCTTACAACAAGCACATTTTAAAGTGTATCTTGTTGCACACATTCATTACAAGCTTGATAAGTTCGTGCTATTTATTGCTGTTAATATTTGTCATTTTATATGATGATCCTGATCTGAAATGTTAATAAGTTGGCTTTGACAGCTTTATTTGAAGTCTGATCCTTTGTATGCATGCTCATAATAATTGATGAATTTGTTAAATAGATAAAATTATGTATTTGAATATTTGTTTCTATTAGTGTTTTTTCATGATTTTTTTGTATCTTCATTTGTTACAGATCTACAAAACTTCAATTCTTGTATTCAAAGATCGAGACAAGTATGTGACAGGAGAGTTCAGGTAAAAGCTATGTGGTTGATATGCTAATCAGTATAAAACAGTTAATTATTCACCTTCGTATACAAGTTTATTTCATGATGTACGTTGAAATGATTTGAGACATCACTAAAATAATTAATTTTAGATTTTCTATTTAATTACGCTTTATATTGAACAGATAAAATTTTATTTTTAAAATCTTTGGTACTGATACCCAGTTCCTTATGACAATAACTGACCTCGATTGTGCACACGAAGTGTCTGAAACCAGTCACTTCAATTTCATTCTGACTGACTTAGTAGTCTGTTAGATACACAGTGTGCTAGATAAAACTGGTGTTTCAGGACCTGTTTTCTTGAGTAAGAATTTAAGGCAGTATGAACACCAAACATTTCTTGACATTTAACCTGTCACCATTGCAAAGTTTGTTAAATGTTTACATGGTACATCAACTAAGTGATTCACTTTAAACTACCTATTATAATTAGTAAGTAAATCTATTGATATTTTAGAAATGGTAGGCCCTCACATAAGTAGACCAGGGCCATGCAATTGCTATAATATTGTATTTCTAATAAAACCTAAATGTGAATAGATTATTTGTATTTTTAATTATTATTTTTTGTATTTTGCTTCTAGAAATATATTCATTGCATATTATAGGCCTACTTTTATTTTAAAGTTTAACCTGTTTTATAAATATTTACATTGCTCATTACACGAAATATCACTGTATACGTGTAACCATCACAGACTTACTTAATTTTACTATATTGACAGTGTATTTTTTATATAATTGTTTAGTCTTGTTTGTTACCTTCTAGGTTTAGGCATGGTTACTGCAAACACAATCCCAGAAAAATGGTCAGGACATGGGCTGAAAAAGAAATGAGGAACTTGATGCGGTAACAATTTAAGTATTATTTTTCGTAAAAAAAAATGTGATTTATTATTGAATTTCTTTCTTTATAAATGTCATTGGGAACTGTAGATGCACTATTTTGTCTGTTGTGTTTTAGCGTCTTCTCTTTAGCAGTATGGTGTTTCAGTACAATTAAAAATCTACCCCAAAAATGAAAAACCAAAAGTCCAGTTTTATGTGATTTATTTTTCATATTATTGAATAATTATTGTGATTGTTAATGTATCAACAGTGAATTGAGTGAATTCTAAAGAAAACAAATGAAGATTCAACACTACAACTCTTAACTAAAACCATTCAAAATGGTTGGCCTGACAAGTCCACTTTGTCACCTTACGACTCAGTAGTGGAGTAAGATTTTCTTCAACAATCACAATATCGACCATGTACTTTCCCACCGCTCCGACCATGTAACAACATTTAGAGATGTTGAAAAATCTAAAACAGAAATATGTTGATCTCAAAGAGCCATGTTTATGAGAAACAAGATTCAGCTAGAGTTTTACAAGTACATGTATGTTATACATTACTTTAAAGTGCATAATAAACCAATAGTGTTACAGTTAACATATGCATGAATAAGACATGTTTTCAGTTCTCCGATGCCTACAATAATAGATTTGTTTTTGTTTTTAGAATTCATCAGGCTGGTATACGATGTCCAGAACCCATTATGCTGCGCAGTCATGTGTTAGTGATGGGCTTCATTGGAACTGATGGCTGGTATGTGTACATAACATTTTACAACTATCAGATATTTTTATGTTGGATTGAAGTTATCTTCAATGGTGAACAGACAATGACTAAAAGCTACCAGTAAATGTTTTAATCCAGGATAATGTGTCCAAGCAGAGCATTTTATTATAATAAGTTTGTCAACATTTAGATATTATTTAGTGTTGAATTATTGAAATCAGAAGAGAAATGGTGTCTACCAGTGATTATAAAGAAGATTAATATAAAGTTTGGTAATACAAGGATTAATCTACCATACAATTTGGGGCCGGCCACAGGCCCCATTCCTTTCCAAAAATTATTTAATTTGACACCAAATTCCAAAAATTCATTAGAAATGTTTCTAAATTTTAAAGTGATTTAATGAAATATTTTATAAAATAGGACCTTGATGTTTAATCTAGATTAATCTCTGTAATAGATTGTGGGTATTAGTCTACTGCTGGAAGTAATTACTGGGTTGTTTCAGGCCAGCTCCTCTGCTGAAAGATGTTCCACTGTCCGAGTCGAAGGCGAGAGAGTTGTATCTCGAGTGTATTCACATGATGAGAACTCTGTATCATGACTGTCATCTCATACACGCTGATCTCAGTGAATTCAACTTGTTGTAAGTAACATAGATACGACTGTTGTAAAATGTAAAGTTTGTTTTGTTTAACAATGCCATTAGATGTCATGTAGTTTAATGTTTACGTTCAGATCCAGGCTGTTATAGTAGATGCCTCTCCTGGGTACAGTTTATGGAATTATCCATCCACTGCGTCCGGGACAGGATATTTCAAAATACCATTAGAGGATATTGGTTGCTTTTTAATCATTGGCTATTGGATGTCAAATATTTTTGTTTGTATAAAATATAAATTATTTAGTCAAAGAATGTGACTAGCAAAAAGTTTACATCAGTCAAGCTCTGACACCTTTTTCTGTAAGAGGATTGTGTATACCATTTGAGAATGTGAAATTGTTGTTCCTTAGAAGTTAGATAGGTTAAGAATTTATTGAAAATCTATTTTGTTCATTTTTATCTAAAAATTAAGTTTTAAGTTGTGATAATTTTATTCCTGCTAATATGTTCATTGGAAACTTTACATTTACATACAAACATAATTTACAGTGTAGTTATATATTTTCTCAGATATGATGATGGTCATCTGTGTGTTATTGATGTTTCACAGTCTGTGGAACATGACCATCCCCATGCACTGGAGTTTCTTCGAAAAGACTGCACCAACATAACAGGTAAAATTTCCCATCCACTTCATTAAACACTAACTGAAATAGCTTCTGTCATAACTTAAACATAATTTATTGTGATTACTTACAACTTACTCACAGAAGTTTATTAATGTATCAGTATTTTATAGCGCAGAACCATTTTCAAGTAGTCATAAAAAAAAATTGACCTGTGATACAAAATCTTTCTAAATTTCAGACAAACCTTAAAGGAAACAAAGATGTAGTACTTTCCATAGTCTAGATGTAGGATATCCAATTAAAAAATAATTTAAAAAAAGTCTAGATTTGCTGCGATGATTATGTATGTACTCTAATAAATATCTGGGTCAATGTTTGTTTTTTCTTTGTAGACTATTTCAGGAAGAATGATGTTTCAACAATGACAATTAAGGAGTTGTTCAACTTTGTCACTGACATGACGATCACGGCAGATAACATCGACAACTACCTTGAAAGAGCTATGTCAATTTCAGCAAGCCGCACGTACCAAGATGTCTCAGAGCAGGAGAAAGTAGATGAAGAGGTGAGACATGTTGACATGCTAAGATCAGTCACGAGTCACATGATGAAATATGCAATCCAACACTTACTGGTCAGAGACCAGGGTGCAGAACATTTGTATCTGATGACTTGTGATGTTTTCATTATAATTTACCAAGTATAATATCCAATAGCAACTGGAATGTCTGTCATGTTCATTTAATTAAATGGTAAGCTACATTCTGGTTTAAATGGTATAAATTAATTATTATTAAAAGTAAAGAATGTTATTTATCAATGCTTAAGTACATTTTGTTTTAGTAATAGCAAGTTTTTTGTAATCATATTTATAGTTGATGCCACCATCATTCTATCTTTCTGTTGGATACATTTAATACTGTACCTTCTTCTTTCTGTAGTTCAGTTAAATGTTAGTTCAGTTAAATGTTAAAAATAGTTTGCAGACTGTATTAGCTGCACAGAAGCATGGTTATTAATACTTTATCAGGAGGACCGTTGTGTCCGTTCTTCTTCAATTTGAAAACGAGGCTACTCAAAACTAGAATCGCCAAGAATCCTGATGGTACTAGTTATGAAAAAAGTAATTTACTGTATAGCCTGAGAAATCTGCTACCAAGTCGGACTAGCCTTATTTTCGATTTGCACAAACATGCCGGACACCATTTTTATGTAATAAAACATTGGTGATGTTGAGATTCATAATTGTTTATAAAGTGATAAGTCAAGTGATGAAATATGCAATCCAACACTTACTGGTTTAACCAGGGTGCAGAATATTCTTTCTGATGACTTGAAAAACACAAACATTAATGTAGTAATAATAGTAAGTGGCACAGATTGTAAATAATAAGAAATGCATAATTATGTTCATTAGGCAATGGAAATAATTTCTTAATGAAAATTTAAAAGCAAATTCAAATAGCACCCAGTAACATGTAATTAAAAATACTCATATGTCACTTTCTAATGCTGGTCTTAACATAAAATATAGTAGCTGGTCAGTTGGAATAGTTTTTAAATTAGCATAATATTGTAGTTTTCATTTCAACCATTAAAATGCAACTGTATGTGCTGTCCTGTGTAGGAAAGTGCATATAAAAATATCCTGATTATCAGAAAGAGTCTTATGTCGGCACTAGGTTTGTTTTTTTTAATCACCTTTAAAAATTTACCATATTTTGACATCCAATGGCTGATGATTAAAAAGCAGTCTATACTCTAGTGGTGGTGTAAATTAAAACAAATTCTTTATTTAAATTTGTGCGGTAATTGTTGTGCTGGCAACTCTTGTTTGAATTGATGTTTTATTAAATATCCATAAAATATAAAGCGAGTTATTGATTAAATGTTTTATGTCATGTGATGAAATATGCAATCCAACACTTACTGATTTTGAATCAGGGTGCAGAATGTTTTTTTTCTGATGACCTTTTAACACAATGTCATAACTTTTCATAATCATTTCAACAGTGTTGTAGAAAGTTAATTTATATATAAACAAATATTAAAAAAAAAAATCAAATTCAGCAAGTGTGTTAGACTATGGAAAGGCAATTTATATGTAAATAAATGTTTTTTTTTTTAATTCAGTAAGCTTATTACCTATTTAAAATTCACACCGGCACAAAGATAAGATTGGCTATTGGGTGTCATTTTATGGCAAAATAATTAAATAATTCTTTTAAAATAAAACTCTGTAAAGCTTTGATTTGAGCTATTTTGTAATCACGGATTCAAGTGAAAGATGATTGTAATTAATTACAACTGTTTTCAATAAAATTACATTTCATATTTTACTCATTTTAGGTAATTGTAGTCTTACATTAAATATATCAAAATTTTGACAAGCACAGTATGCCTATAACTCAAAATTGTGTTTGTTTATTTCCAGGTTTTTAAGCATTCTTACATCCCACGTACATTGGATGATGTAGTCAACTTTGAGCAAGATTACAAGAAAGCAAAAGCAGGAATTGGAGAAAAGGTTTGTGAAATAGAAATTGCAATTAATGTATACTAATATATCAGAAATAGAAAAATCTGATTAAGATAACATGCACATAATTAGTAATTTGAGTTTTAATTAACTATTTTCCAATTAAAAAGATTTTTCAGTATGAGACGTGTAAGTACTGTACTTGGAAAACTTTTTAATGAATTTTTGGAATTTGTTGTTAAAAGTAAGAATTTTTGAATGGGAATTGGACCTGTGACTAGCCTCAAATTGTATGCTAGAAAATAAGATTAATCCTGGTTGTATTCATATTGTGGAAATAGAAAACTGGGCAAATGACACTGTTATCCCAGAACTTTATTAAATTATTTACTATTATGTTAAAGCTGCAATCTTTTGCTAATGTAAAATGAAAAACAAACCTACAGTTTTAATGCAGTACATTTTTGTGTGATCTAGATAAAACAAATTGTGCATCATTGGCAATCAACCAAACCTGGAAAACAATTATATTCCAAATGGTTAAATATTGAAAGTATTCTAGACACTGCAGTTTTAATGTATATCATGATGTGTGGTCATAAGATGAGCAACTCAATTTGATTGAGTGGTTTATTTTGCAGGTTCTCTATCATACAGTCACAGGCTTGAACCAAGATCTCTCAGGAGTTCAACAGGTAATGGTTTTGTTAATAATTAAAACACAATTAATATTAAGTCAAATGTATGTTGCTGCTGTCGGTGATATTGTGTGTTTTTCCAAGATGGATGCTGTTAGCTTTTTCATGTGTTTTAATGAGTCATGTGATGATAAAAGAGATCCAACTCCCACTGGTTTCACAACCAGGATGCAGAATTTCTTCACTGATGACTTATTTATATAACAATAGCATGTTAATATAATTATTCCTGATACAGTAAAACTTCTCTGAACTAGACACCCAAGGGACCAAGTAAAATGTCCGGTTTTCAGAGGTTAGATTTACTCTAAATGGACACATTGGGACGGAATTGATTGTCCGGATTTGACAGGATTTAGACAGCTCACTGTATTAGGTAAATCATTAAAACTTATGCCTTTTCCCACACAAACATGTGAAAC
>JAUTWP010170871.1:0-10238 GCA_033042655.1 Cyathermia naticoides | reverse complement strand
GGATAAACAGTTAAAATAGCCAAACAGTCTTCATACATATGAGTGAGGATCATATAAATTTAAACATGTTTAACTCTATACCTTATATGTAAAATATACACTAGTTAGAGGATAAACAGTTAAAATAGCCAAACAGTCTTCATACATATGAGTGAGGATCATATAAATTTAAACATGTTTAACTCTCTATACCTTATATGTAAAATATACACTAGTTAAATATGGTTAAATGCATTATATGCTCTTCATACATGTGGCACCAACTGTGTAGTAATCTAAGACCTGGCAAAAGCTAGCTAATCTTGTCTGTTAAGTGATAACTTAAACTGCACCTTACTCAATCTAATGCAGTTCTTGTAAATCTGTTATGTAGTTTTGATCTTTTAACATTTTTGAAATGGTAAATTATAGAGACCCCTCTAAACTGGACCCCATCTAAAGCAGAATCCCCTCTAACAATTCGTTCTCAATGTGTCAATTTAGTGTAAATCTAACCACTGAAAACTGGACACCTCTGTAAATCTCGGTGTCCAGTTTATAGGGGTTTCACTGTAATACATTTTGAATGATATATTTCAGGCATGTGCTGCAGAGTGTCTGAATTCTGTATCCTGTCGTTCCTTTGTCTTAACTAATTACGAGAGTGGAATGACCTGTACCCTGTTATCTGAAACCTTCTCAGAGGCTGATTTAGAAGTAGATGCCAACTCTCAATACCAAGCAAAAGACATGAAAAAGGTATTTACAGTCAAATTTTCTATTAAAGTAAAGTGTGTTTTATTTAATGATGCCACTACACAACATCGATTGTTTTTAATCATCCACTATTGGACGTCAAATATATGATAATTCTGACATAGTTGTTTAGAGGAAACCGCTGCTACTACATAGGCTACTCTTTCTGAAAAGCAGCAAGGGCTGTTATATGCACTTTGTCACATACCACAGCTTTTAATGAACCAGTTGTGGACCATGAGTCAAAACCAAAAATAGCCCACTTTGCAATTGTGTCTACTGAGAAGGATTGATCAGATGACCGACTACTTCACAGTTGGACAATTTACTATTAAGACTAGAAACTTAATTCTAGACTCTAATGACAGTCTAGTTGTGGACCACTGATTGGAACTAAATATTAAATATGCAAAGCACAAATATATCACTCAAGTTTTGTGTCATTATTTTGTTTCATTTCCATATAATTAGTGTTTTTATTTAAATTAATTATGTACGTCTGACACTGTATGTCCGACACCGGTTACCATATATCAAATATTATACTATAGCCTCTAAGAAAAGTATTTTATTGTCCATAATATGGTTCATAATAAACAATGTTATAAATATTTTATTATTAGAACGCGTGTGAATATGACAAAAGATGTTCTTGCTAGGTAAAATTGACAACCTCTGCACACAGTTTTTTTGCGGTTATGATATTGAAACCATGTACAACTCAT
The DNA here is from genome assembly GCA_033042655.1 of Cyathermia naticoides. NCBI lineage: Eukaryota > Metazoa > Mollusca > Gastropoda > Neomphalida > Neomphalidae > Cyathermia > Cyathermia naticoides. The sequence continues at coordinate 8,778 of JAUTWP010170871.1, read as the reverse complement.
ATTCAGGAATGGAAATATTATTAACATGCCTACATAACAGAAGTATTCAAGCACATATTCATAAAATAATCCATATTTAGGGATATAATTTTATGCTTGATATACCTAAACATTTAAGAATTGAACGTTATATTTTTGACATTCATGCGATGATAAACACCAAAACCGTTTTTCACACTGCATGAATGGCATAGCGCATTAGCACGAAGCCATTCATGCATAAGAGAAACAATCATGCTCATACAGCGACTGATATTTTAAAAAGTATGGCTTAATTGAAATTTAATTAATCAGGGTTCAACCTAGATGAAAAATACCTTCAGCCAAAAAGTCCCCAAGTGTTACACGTGAGCTAGTAATGTCACAATAAAGAAATAACATTATACTCTTACAAAGTCCATGACACCTGTCAATTCTCAGCCAATTAAACGTTTGCATAACAGTAACATATAAATAATGTGGCTTATTATTTCCTGTAACTACCAGAAATAACATGCCAATACTCCCACAATGTCAGGCGTTATGTAACTTTTCCATACCGGAAGTGACGTCATACTTTTATGAAATATTCTGATATGTTATTTCAGATCAGTAAACTGGAAATCAATCGTGCAACTTCAGGGCAAGATTTTGAGTCTGTCAATGAAGGGTCTTTCTTGATAAGTGATGGTGCCACTAGTGGTCAGATTCCTCTGGTTATTCTTGATGACACAACACCTGAAGTGGATGAAAAATTTGTTGTCATGTTAAAACGTGTCATAGTGGAAGACCCGGCTATTGCGACAAGTCAGCAACCTCAGCTTGGGGACATGACTTCGGCAACTGTTGTCATAGCTACCAATGACAATGCAAATGGTATGTTTCGAATTATTAGCAACAACCCGACTGCTTCTGGGAACATGGTTCTTGTAGAAGAGAAAAACCAACTGGCTGTAGATCTTGTTGTGGAAAGAATTGGTAAGAAGTATTTGATCTATTAAATTTGTATGTTGTAGTTGACATCCACACAAATTGTACAGTAGAGTAAATCATAAGAACTTGTTTGCTCAGTTTGTTACAGAAGGAATAAATGTTACTTATAGTGGTGGTGTTACAAGTCTGAAATTTGTTGTCATCTGCAATACCATGGAAAAACCTACCATAAATTTGTTTGCAGTAACATTTTTTTATATATTGCAAAATAGCCTACATGTTTATAATATTTAGTGTGCCCCTTTTCTTTAAGTTGCTGTTACTGCCATAGCAAAATAATTTAACAACATCATTTAAGAGAAGTTGAAAAACTAATTTTCAAAGGCTTGTATCAATATGTCTGCTATTTTTATATTTTTACATTTAACTGTTGTTTTTAAATTTATAATATCTAATTAAACAAAAAAGATATAGACAATAACTTATGAGTTACAAGGCATTACGGATTGTCTGTCCCGAGTGAAATTAATATTGTGTCATTAGCTTTAGTGTGTGACTAAAACATTAATTTCACGAGGGACAGATAATCCATAATTCCGAGTGTCGAGTGGGTTATTGTATTTATTACCCATAGTGTAAATAGTTTAGAAACGTGAACTTTAAACTTCTTATAGATGACACATAAGACGTGAAAGTCTGAGGAAATGGATGTCACGAAAGAAAAGCATCAAAAACTATCTTAATAGGTACACAAATTAAATGTAAGCAAGAGAGGTCAGTTTCATAATGAACAGATATTTCTAGTGGGAAGTGGATGAACTACAAAGAAATTACTTTAGAGCATGTTTAATCGTTAACAAGAACAAAATTGCTTAAAATATTTCAATAAAAACTGGACACTGCTCGATGGATGTCACCAGTCTGATGTCATGACGTCATTGTGCGGAAAAGATAGATTCCTTCTTTTCTTCGTGGAAAAAGATAGAAAATATGTTCACCCGTATCTCTTTGCCATTATGGGTAATAAAATGTTTTAGTGCCTTCTTTTTAAAATATTGATATAAAATGTTAACAATGTTTGTATAATAGAACAAAGCAAATTGTGAGAGATGATACATTTAATTTTTTAATTGTTAATTTTATTTGTGTTTGCAGGAGGGACTATTGGTGATGTGTCAGTGGATTGGGATATTAGTAGCACACAGGGTGCAACTTACGGAATAGATTTTATAGCTGATGGTGCAACCTTGACCTTTTCAGTAGGCCAGTCTCGCCGTGGTAAATTAAAATGATTATAATTTCTTAATGATATATTTTGTAATTAAAAGTTTTTATTCATCTTTTATAGATAGATTTGGGATTAGACATTGAACTAGCAGGGAAAATAAGACTAATTTGTTTTGTATATACACAAGAATTTAAATTGACCTAACAGCAAAACACATTAAAGATGGCAGTTGGCTGATATTGTGTTATTGTTATTGCTCATCTCTTCATGGATTGTCTTACCATATACCGGTATGCATATCTCCTCAGATTAGTATAAATACATGTGCAGTAGACTCTTGTCTAAACCAGATTCACTTGATATTGTGGTTGAGCTAGAGTGCCCTTATGAACAGATTTTATCCAGTATTATGGAGCTGGATGGGACTTTGAAATCATGCTCTACACAGAAATCCAGATTAGACAAATGCTGGTTTAGACAGTCCATTATATATGTTAAAAAGCTCATTCTTTTAAGTTTTATTTCATTATATCTACAATATAGCTATGCTACCAAATCTATAATCTTGGTACTGATTGGTCAGTATATGAAGAGTTCATGTGCAAAATGCGATATATCAAATTTTTTTATTATCATGAAAAATGACTATTTAATTGTTTTTATTTTAATACATTGTACTTTGAATCCTAACTATTTTCCTTTTTTTTCATAATTTTTTTTATAATTTTCAGTTATAACTGTGACGGTTCTTGATGATTCGGAACCTGAAGACAATGAAACAATGACCATCCAGCTATCTAATCCACAAGGTGGCGCCACCCTGGGTCCTAGTTCAAGTCTGACTGTTGTCATTTTGGAAAACGATCATGTAGCAGGAGTACTAGCATTTGAATCAACGTCATACCTGGCTAAAGAAGGTAAAATGTTAAACAGTGCAGTTGATTTTAACAAACAATATTCAGTATAATGACATTATCTGATTATGGAGATATAGGTGGACAAAAACGTTAAAATTTTATAAAATGAAAAAGATTAAAAAAATTATTCAAATTTTGGAGATATTTTAAATACATATTTTTTGTGGATGAATAAATCAAATTTGTTTTTTTAGTATTGCATATTAAACATTAATATTTCTTTAAAATAATCAACAATTCAATAGTAATTTGTGAGGGTGTCTGTTAATTAGTACTAATTATAGAAAACTGATATTTGTGAAGAATACAAAATATAAAGGTAATACTGTTTTGTACATTTAGGTGACAAAATGTCAATTCGAGTAATTCGCACAGCCCCAGCTCATGGGCAGGTGACAGTTGAATGGAGGATAAAAGGTGTAGGAGGACGAGATCCTACTTTAGGCTTCAGAGAAGATTCTGGAATGTTTATCTTTTACCCGGTAAGGAAAGTATGATAAATTAAAATTGGGTGCAATCACAATTCCATACAGACATAGTAATTTTCAGAATGAACATAACAAAAAACAGCTGTAGGTTTCTGCTTGAATGCTCCACACCGTGTATATCTGAATAGTTGAAAGGTCCGTTCAACAATTATACAGTGAACTCTGTAAACTGGACAAGTAAAATGTCCATTTTCAGAGGTGTCTGGTTTACAGGGGTTAATTTACATGAAATGGAGACATTGTGACCGAACTGTTTGTCATGTTTAGGTGATTCCAGTTTAGAGTGGGTCTGTTTTAGATGGGTTTCACTGTATATCACTCAATGAGGAAAGGGGTCAATGAAAGTGTTTAGTTGGCATTCAAAGTGCATGATAATGTGTGGAACTGCCTGACTTTCATGTATTAACTTATTATAAAACAAGCATGCTTTTAACAAATCCTAAGTCTGGCCTTGAATGTGTTAAACTGTAAAAGTTGCTTTCTGTTTTGAAGGGTGAACTTCTCAAGGTCATTAAGGTGGATGTTTTGTTGGATGACATCCCAGAGGTAAACGAGGAATACCAGATCCATCTTGTAAACATTACCACGTCAGGTCAGTGTAGATTTGACTAACCGTATATTTACTTTTAATCCCACCAAAATCCCAAGCTGCTTATATAGAGAATAACTAGTTAGTGACATCAGATATTGGATTTATTCTGTAATGGTGAGAATGTTTAATTCCGCGAGGCTCTACCAAGCGGAGTTCATCATTCAGCCTGAACATATTTATATGTAAATGCCTATTCAAATATATTGGCTCTGAGATTAATTTTCTTTCTTAACAGGAGTTGGTAGCACAGGAGCTGCTATTATAGATTCTCAGAAGGGCACAGCATCTATAACAATAGGCAGCAGTAATGATCCGCATGGAGTGATTCTGTTTGCAGTAGCATCCAAGTCCATACGTGTTGAGGAAAACGTCGGCCGGGTCAATCTGCAGGTTGACAGAAAGTTTGGAGCAATTGGTAATTTGTTTTAGAAGAAACCTTGGAGGAATATTTCTACTTTTACATAACTTTCTAAATACATTTTTCTATACAGTGGACCCCCACTAAACTGGAATCCTGTCAAAACTGGACAAACAATTTGGTACATTTTGTGTAAATCTAACTTCTAGTTTAGAGATGTTTTACTGTATCTCTATTTATATTTTAATCAATTTACTAGTTACAACATATGACTGAGTAATAGTTACTGTATTATTAACAGTCTATCATCCCAAAGCAGTTTTCACCACAACATGAATTCATAAATACAAATTTCATATTATATATTTTGTTTTTCAGGAACAGTTCGAGTTTCCTATGTGATGATTCAAGGGTCTGTAACTCCAATAGCAAAAGATATCCTCCAGGAAGCACTGCCGAATTCAGATTTTGCCGTTAATAATGGCCACATTGATATTAAAGATGGCCAGTCATCGGGGGCAATCTCTGTGGACATTATGAATGATGATTTGCCTGAAATTGATGAAGTCTTTCTTGTCCGGCTAACAAAAGTGGAGCTCACTGGATCAGAGGATACAACTCTACCACCTCGGCTAGCAAGCTCTGGAGCCACGGCTGAAATCATCATTGGTGCAAATGATGGGGCTAAAGGCATTTTTGTGTTCGGATCGGACTCAAGAAGGTAATAAACATTTGCTCCCATGAAAAATTGGTAATAGGTTCAGGGAAATGTAGGCCTCGTTTCAAACTACTCATTAAGCATTTTTGTAATCGATGTTAAATACGTATGATATATGTATGGGTAGGCCCATGGCAACTGGCCCATCCCCTGCCCCCAATTTCTGGCCTGCTCCTACATTTGTGCCCCCTCCTTCCCTAATGTAAAAAGGTAAAGTTTGTTTTATTTAACGACACCACTGGAGCACAATAATTTTTATCTTGTCATCAGCTATTGGACGTCATACATATGATCATTCTGACACATTTCTTCAGAGGAAACCCACAGCCACCATGTAGGCTACACTTTCTGATAAACAGCAAGGGGTCTTTTATATGCACTTCCACAGACAGCACATAGCACAGCCTTTGATGAACCAGTTGTGTACCAGTTCTGGTTGGAATGGAAAATAGCCCAAATTGCAGCTGGATCCACTGAGAAGGATCGATCCGATGATAAATTCTCGCTAATGTACTATAATTTGTTCTTTTTATAAGAATGCAGTAACATCGCTAATGTACTATAATTTTTTCTTTTTATAAGAATGCAGTAACATTTATTACTATTTAGCATTGTTACATTACATTGTTCATGTTATAGGGTGACAGTGAATGAAATGAATATCAACATATCACTGGCTGTTGTCAGAGAGGGAGGACTATTTGGCAACGTGTCCGTCTTCTTCTATGCACAAAGCATCACAGAGGGAGCCACTCTAGGAACAGACTACACTGTTGTACCAAAAGTAGGTCAACATTTATTTTTCTTCGTCTGATAGTGTAACTGGCTTGTGTTAGTAGAAACATTGTGATTGTCAAATAATGAATGTAAATTTATAATTTTTTAAATTATAAAAATAATATTTGTCAGTTGGTAAATCACAAGACTTTCAATTTGAGACTTATGGTTCAAATCCCTTCAGTGGAGGTTAATATTTTTTGGTTACATTATTGAACATTATAATTATATTAATAACACACACCAATACAACTACACACTCTACAAAATTAATATATTTCTGCTATCCAACATTTTCATAACTTTTTAACAGTTTATGAGGACAGCCAACAGCACATCTAGACCTAAAATAGTGACGATAGCCATTTTGAATTTTGATAAGTTACCCAAAATGTTTATATGTGTGTAACTATTTGTGCCACAGTCAAAGTATCCTGTCATTGCAACTAAAATAAATAAATGGTAAATACTTCATGGTTCAAGTCCTTTCAGTTGAGATAAGAGCACCCGATTCTAATACATTTTGTTTTAGAGCATATAGTTGTATTGGTATGTTACCAAATGACATTAAATTATTAAACAGCGTGTAGTATAATTTTAATATATTTTTTTATTTTCAATTTTTTTTAAAGGAGTTGCTGTTTGCAGCAGGAGAACGTCAAAAGAACATCATTATAGGAATTGTTGATGACAACATGCCAGAACCAGATGAAATGTTTGAGATCATTCTCACAAACCCACGTGATGGTGCAGAGCTTGGAACACCATCAAAAGGTAAAACAGACACCCAGTCATAATGAAACATTTTATTAGATGTCTCTCTTTATTATAACCATATCTTTATGATTGGTTTAACATCGCATTGATCAAATTTGCATCTTCACGTCATTTTTTCCTTCTTCTTTCCAATCGCACTTGTGCTTTAGCTAACCTTGTCGAAATGAGACGATTACAACCAATGCTGGCCCTGTAGGTGCAGAGGTCTATCATGTTTTAACGTTAAATGTTAGCACTATGATTTCTGCATTTTATACTGCTACAGTATGCCAGATAAATCAAATTTGTAGTTCAGAAACTAAAAAAAGGTAAACAATTGAATTTTGGGGGGGTTAAACCCCTCTGGAATGTTTTTGAAATCTCAAATACTGTTGCAGAATCTATAAAAGGAAGAAACTAATGTTTTCAAACACGATGTCATCCAATTCCATTAACTATTTTTACACCTAAAAACAGCAGCTGATTAATCAATATTGTAAAGTGTTATTACACAATCATGTTTTTCCTTTTAAAAGGGTGTGTGTTATTTGTATTACTTTTACATTTTATTTTTGTGTTCAGTAAAACCTCTCTAAACCAGACACCCAAAGGGACCAAGTAAAATGTCTGGTTTTCAGAGGTTTCTGGTTTTCAGAGGTTAGATTTACACTAAATGGACACATTGAGACCAAATTGTTTGTCTGGTTTTGATGGGATTCTGGTTTAGAAGGGTCCCAGTTTACTGTGTAATAAAACTTTTTATATTATTATTATTATTTACAGCTCAGATAACTATATCAGCCAATGACAATGCTGGTGGATTTGTAAGCTTTGACTCAACAAATGAAATAATTCTGCATGAGCCTGACAATGGTAATAACTCGAGAAGCAAGGTTATGCTGACCGTTGCGCGAGGTCCAGGAGTGTATGGTGTTGCAAGAGTTGATTTTGTGATTTCAGCCAATGATGGGCTTGCTGTAACAGATCTCTCACCTAGTTCAGGAACTGTAACTATAGGTGATGGGCAGGTATGTATGACACAAAATTATTACAATTAGGAGATAACCATACAGCATTTGTTTTTATTTATGTGTTATTGTCCATTTGATCCCACAAATGTCAAGTTAAAAATTTAAATATTTATAGAATGAAATGGACAATAACACCAAAAAATCTAAACACTCTGTATGGTTATCTGCATTGTAAACTGAATCATTTTTCAACAGAACTAACTTTATATTTGGTATTGCTTTAAAAAAATACATGGCTACAATCTAACTGTAGACTTTGCCTGTTCCAATTGCTAATGACATCACTTTCTATGCTTACTATCAGTTTACAGTGGTGCTTTGTGGCAAATGAAGTTATAGCATGATCCTTCTAAACTTCTGTCTTGAACTCTCTTTTCTATATCACAGGACGTGAAATTGCTGGTTGTCAGTTTGCCAGATGTGACACGTTGTCAGTTTGCCAGATTTGACAACTATCCAACTGAGCAAATGTAATATTGAAAATAATGGATGTTAGTAACCCAAAATAAAATGAACACTACTCTTTTTACTATTAATTGGACAGGAACACTCACACAAAGCATTTAAATAGATAAACATTTAGTACAAAGTGTGAGCAGTGTAGGGACCGTTAGTGTTCACCTGTCCACTTGTGTAACAATGAACACTAGCGGTTGCAATGTTGACCGCTAGTGTAACAATATGAACACAAATGGTTACAATGTCGACCGTTAGTGTTCACATAACTGGTTTTGATGTTGGACATTATTTTGATTTAGTCATTTTATATCAATGAAGTGCGAAATATCACATCATATTCAATATTGAACTGCAACAAATAACAATAAAAAAAGAATTTCATTATCAAAATCTATTTTTGTACAAGAGAGAATTTAAGGGTGTTTTCGTCAATAGCCGATGATAAGATAAAAATCAATGTGCTCTAATGGTGTCATTAAATAAAACAAACTTTTTCAAGGTTTTTTTAGTAGTCCTCTACCAGCCTAAGCGCAGGGACTATA
>JAUTWP010170860.1:0-10239 GCA_033042655.1 Cyathermia naticoides | reverse complement strand
AACTTGCTGCTAAAACATGTCTACAATACTTATCATGTAACTTCATACATTGACTCAGTGTTTTCTCAGGTTTGTGTTAACTTACTGCTAAATCATGTCTACAATACTTATCATGTAACTTCATACATTGACTCAGTGTTTTCTCAGGTGTGTGTTAACTTACTGCTAAAACATGTCTATAATACTTACCATGCGACTTTATACACTGACTCAGTGTTTTCTCAGGTTTGTGTTAACTTGCTGCTAAAACATGTCTACAATACTTATCATGCGACTTCATACACTGACAAACATAAAAAATAGAAACATGTGAACTGTAAACCTTTAAACAAGATCTGTGACATTAAAATACTGACACAGTGACAGCCACAGAAAATGCAGCACTCATTTATTTGGCTCTTTTTCATTTTTGTTGAGGTGCTGTCTGAAACATAGGGTAGAATGAATGTAAGTGGATGGAAGGTTTCATCAAACTGTTTTTGTGCACATGCTTAAGGATGTTATTATTTTTTTTAAATCTCCAAAATTCATTTAATGACACGAGTTGGTGCTGCATTTTCTATGGCTGTCAATGTATTTTGTCCTTTGTTCCCAGTAGCCTATAAATGAACCATCAAGAACTCATCTCAGGTGACAAGTTTTCTTTTACCGGTGTATTCGTTTCTCCCTGTCAGTATGTGTCCTATGACTTTATATTGTGTTTTTGGGTTTTTTAATTCATGTTATTGGACTTAATTTTCCATGATATTTGTTGAAATGCATGTCTTGCTATACACCTAGAGTTGAATATTACATATTTCTGTTCTTGTAATGTATAATGTTTTCCTTGTGAGTTACTACTAAATATGTTCTGTAATTTTAGTCATCGTTGACATTAAAACCCTACCAAGTGATGGCAGAAAACAGGAAGCAGACGATTGAAGCTGAATATGACTTTGTAAATGGCACAGTTTGTCGGAAAACAGAACTGGAGAAAGATATGAACGGCAATGTTAAGAACTATGATATTGTTATGAGCTTTTCTTTTCAAACCATCAAGTTTGCTGCAGTTTTCAGTTACCAGATGGAATCACTTTTACCTGGTGCTAACTGCATATTCCTCAGTGAACACCGATCACAGAGACTTCAACTGCTCGATTCAGCCAAGTACATAGTGATATTTGTGTCCGATCATTACGCACAGTCACCTCAACAAATGGAAGAACTTCATCTGGCTCTGTGCAGACAGAGGGCGGGGGGGAATGAGAAATTTGTGTACTTGGTTCAGTGTCAGAAGTCAGTGGTTAAACCATTCTATCTACAGCTACTGCCGTACTCTGTATGCCTTGAGGATATGCTGTGGAAAAAGACGGCTATATCAATGGTGAAGAATTCGTACTCATCACATCATACTGTCAGGATGACGAGGGCCACTATACAGGGATCGTACACATGTACACTCTCGGAGTATCTAGCGTTGACATCGGTCTGCATGGATATTGAAAAAAACTTCCATTCCAGGTAGGCAGAAAGTCTGAGTTTTAGATATCAATTGTTCAGGCTTGGTTTTTTTCCACCCTTTTTTAAATTCTTTGTGTATTTCCCCAAAAACAAATGTTTATAAAAGGTTTTTGTCAACATTCAAGAAAAGAGTAAACATAGTTTTTGTGAATAAATAACCCAACAATACCATTTTTGTGGAAAGATTAATTTTAAATGTAACGGTATACTAAATTATATTTGATCCATAATTATAGGTCTCTTCTGGTCTCACTTTTATTTTGTTCTTATATCATTTCTCTTTATATTGTTTATCTAGATATACACAGGTGCATAGTTTAGTTTTATGATACACTTAAAAGTTAAATGTACATACAGTTACTTTACATTTGTTTTCAGTCATACAATAGATGACGCCAATATTGTCAGTATTCTCAGAATGCATCTCAAAAACAATAATCTTGATCAGGACCATGTTCCAATGAGTGAGGTATGTGTATATATATTTATTATTATTATTGTCCTCATTTTATTGTTATAATTACTGTTTTAAATATGTATGTATTTAATCATTTATCATTTTTCTTTTTAAAATATATTATGTACCGGTATTAATGTTTTATGTGTCTCATCAGCCTAATTAGGCTAGATGATATTTTTTTATATTAAAATTGTTTTATATCATGTTTTATTGTCATGTGACACTTTTATTAATTGGAAATGTCTATTGTTTATAAAAAGATGGGTTAAATCTGCAATAATAATCAAGAATATTTAGAATTAATGTTCCAGGTTTTGTGATCACTACTCAATTCTAAAAGTAATACTATACACAATAAGTAATTGCTAATCAATTTATAACTTTTAGTACCATGGTAATCAAACTTTCTAAAATAAAATGTTTCTATCAAATCATCACCAACCAGCCAATGCTTTCTGTTCACCAGTGCTTTCAAGATAAATCACTGACTGTTAATGAAAACACTGCCGAAGAGAGAAAGACAGATGAGGTGTGGAACAAAGTTCTTAATGATTCTTCAGTACCAGGAGCTCCAAGAACAAAACAGAAAATCATTGGGTAAGTAGTGTACCATTAGAAATGTTTGACACCAGTTATTTGCTGTAAGATATATAGTTTTAATTTTTACCTATAGGCAGTATGATTCTTTCTTAACCTATGGGTTGCAAACATACCGACAGCCATAGAAAATGCAGCATCTATTTTACTCAAGTGTCATTCATGTGTTTTGGAGATTTTCAAGAATTCTACCTCTAAACAATAAAATGCTTCAGCACGTTCACAAAGTACGGTTTTATGTGACCATCCATCCAGTTACATTCATTCTACCATATATTTCAGAGTTCAGACAGCATTTCCACAAAAACAAAAAATGATTCAAATAAATGTGATTCATTTTCGGTGGCTGTCAGTATATTTGCAACCTATAGGTTAAGAAAGAATGATGTTGGAACCACATAGGCTATTCTTTTCAATTAACAGCTGGTTCTACAACATTTAATACCCATTGATGAATTTTATTTTAATTTGTGAAAATAATTTCTTGTTATAGACATTTTAGTCAAGAAAAAATTGAGTTTGTTTTTGTTTTATTATTTAAATATTATTATTATTATTTAGATAAGGTGGCAAATTTTACTGTCGAGTTTGTTTTGTGTAGAACTAGTAACACGATTTTTATATTTGTATCAGGAAAAGTTTTTAATTAGGCAAAATAAAATTTGGTTCCTGTTATATGCCAAAAATAAATAGGGTAGGTAGGTAGGGAATTTTTTATTATTATTTTCCCCCCATTTTTGAGCTAATATTTCCTGAATAGCATTGTTATGGGTGACTTCATCTGTTGTACAACAAAGTTTAAATATTTGAGTGTTCTGAGTCTTCTGGTGATGAGATCTTGGACTTAAACACATCTCGTGGCATCTCTCTTGGTTGTGTTTAGAGTCGACGAAAATTAGGATTGATTTTAATGAATTATTAAATAAAACAGGTGAAAAAAATGTTTAGGGTCGGCACCAAAAATCTAGGGACGGTCGGGTAACCTGAACAAAACAATTTTTTTTATTACGCGTTATATAAAAATAGTTAGCACGTCTGCATATTGTTGAACATTGGTGCAAACTGCAGGTGGGTCCACTGAGAACGATCGATCCGACCGCTTCAAAGGTGGGCACGCTACCAACTGAGCTACATCCCTCTCCTGTTTGTAGGATGTAAGATATTATACAGATTATTATTGTTATATAGTAAGATTCAAAGAAGTAATCAACTTCACTGAGGTCAGTTGAAAATAAGTTATCCTATACCATAGTTGTTGATGAAAAGCAATAATAAATATATTTCATTAAAACATTTTTTAATTACTTTAACTTTTTGTGGTAACCAACTCCAAAAATATGTAAGTTTTTCACAAAATTCAAAAAAGGTTAATTAATAAAGTCAATATTAAACAATTTTGTAGCCATATTTTGTGTGCAACGAAAAATATACACATTCATATTTGTGTCGTATGTTAACACTTTTGTTTTCATTGTTTACAAGCCGTGGAGGGTTTACTCGACAAGGACCCACTTAATGTATAATAAGTGTCTTGTTCCTGTCCTATTAAAACTTTGAGCACTTTATTAGTGTTAAAAAGGAATAAAAAAGCATTTAGTTTAATTAGAGGAAACATATCATCTGGTGATTTAGTTAGCGGTTGTTTAATTGCTGTGTAATGGCACGTGCTGGTTTCTCCACTAAGCTGCGCACTGATGGCTTGTCACGCGCTACACGAATAACTGAGCAAACAGCTGAACAATCTTGCAATGTCCTCATGACAAATTGGAATCTTATAAAAAAACATCCCCTCTTCTGCTTTTAACTTTGCAGATAATCGTTTCTTGAATTCACTTTTTAAACTGCAATACGATGGCACTTTGAAATCATGTTTCCTGAAGTTAATTGGAAAAACAGCTGTTTGATTTTTAACTGGAGCAATTTGAAATTTGTCAGCTGTTAATTGATTGTGTCTAAACTATTTTTTCTCTTAAAGATGTTTATAATACGGGTTGAAAAAATGATTAAACATTTTGATCAATATTTAGAAATGGATGCAGCATGTTTGGTGGAGACTGTTAAACTATTTTTTATACTGGAAAAATAAATTGTTCTGCAAAGTCTTTATATACATATATGTATATATATACAATGTATGTATATATATATATATATATATATATACCTTTAATGTTTGGTAGGCCCCATGTGGATCCTAGGCTAAATAAAGTTTCTATAGTTTTAAAAGTAATTATACTGGTTAATTTAATTTTGTTACATCCATATTAACTGATGAAATCCCTACTTATCCTTTGTAGCAGCAAAAAAATATCTACCTATATTTAGTATAAACCCTTTATAGCAGAGAAAAATATCCATCTACCTACTTTTTATAGCAGTGGAGTGGGATGTAGCTCAGTTGGTAGGATGTCCGCCTTTGAAGTGGTCAGTCATCAGATCAATCCTTTTCAGTGGACCAACCCATCTGTAGTTTGGGCTATTTTCCATTCAAACCAGTGGTCCACAACTATGGTGTGTGCTATTCTGTCTGTGGAAAGAGCAGATAAAAGATCCCTTGCTGCTTATTGAAAATAGTAGCCTATGGGTGACAGCAGGTTTCAAAATGACCATATGTTTGTCCAATGATAAAATGAAAAAGAATGTTTTTTTTTTTTTTATAGCAGTAAAAATATCTTACTAAACTGCAGTTTATAGCAGTGAAACATATCTACCTACCTACAGTTTAGTAGTTGTAAAATATTTACCCATAATATTACCATTTAGCAGGGCTTGAATTTGTAACACATGGCAATTTTGAAATTTGTTATGCCTTGGGTGATTGACTCACTGACGACAATTTTGATTCAACTTGTTAAAACTTAACTTTTACATCAAATAAACATAACAGAAGAGTTATTTTGCCAGTGGCTAAATAATGCCACCGGTGAAGCACTTCGCCTATGACAATTTATACAAAACCAGTCGGTACCGCCATTAAATTTGAGCCCTGTTTAGTATTGATAGTTCTGGTTCAACAAAACACTTTTATCAAATTACATGTATTTGATTCTATGTAACATAAAACAATCCTTTTCTTTCAATAATAATGTATGTATAGATAATCATTAAATAACTATTTTACCAGTTTTTGATGAATTTAGGGATTGGTAAAGCTAGCCTAGCATCAGTATAATTGTGTTGTTTTTCTGAAAAATTACTTTTTTTTAAGTTAAAATATGAGACGGTGAAGGGAGTGCAGGTTATCGGGACAGTTTGACATGTTGGGTTAGGTGAGATTTAGGCCACGATTGTGTCATAGTGAGAAGCAAAGTGTTTTTAAAGTAAGTCTTTCCCACACAATGTCACGACCTGCGAACAACACCGCACTGTCACAAACACCACTCAGACATCTTTATCAAGATTCTCTGATGTTCTTTGAACTCAGTCTTAGTTTGCTTACTTATAAAAGCTGATCAACATTCTTGAATTACATCAAAAGATTTAAGTTTTACCCTAATGAAAAGACAGATTTGTCTTTTCAGAAAGTTTTAAAATAATACTGTAGTTTTTTAATGTTTGGTACAGATTTGGTAACTCTTGATGTTTTTAACACAAGACTTGGGATTGGTTATTCTTACTAAGAGAGTGGGGTTTTAAAGCTAACGTTGATTCATTGTATTTTACAACATGTAAGACCTTTTTGTCACAGAAATTTTAGGATACAAAATAATTGAAAAATTATATGGGCTCTCATCTCATAAATATCATAGACATAGGTGAATTTTTACTTGATATTTATTTAATTATTTGATTAGTTTATATAGTAGATTCTGTCTAAAATGGACACCCATTGGATCAAGTTAAATGTCTGGTTTTCAGAGGTGTCCAGTTTTCAGGGGTTTTATTTACACTAAATTTTTGTCCGGTTTAGAGGAGGTCCATTTTTGAGGGGTTTCTCTGTATAAACATCATTACCCAGTTAAGAATAAAAGTGGAATGGTGTTCATACTGTGTAAAGAGATGGTCACTCAGGTGTTTTAATTTTCATGCTTAATGGAAGTTATTTCCAATATTAGTTCCCTAAATCACATTTGACAACCAGGCAACTGACAGTTTAAATGTCTGTATTGTGATGTAAACCATGTTCTGTTATATTTTCTATAGCTTGTTACTGTGGTAGTACTATATATTATTTTTTCTACGAGTTTGAATATTTTGTTCAAGGTTATTGATTGTGTATTGTTCATCAAACACATGTGAATATTACTTGGTGACAATTTTGATTATGGAAAGAGATTTTCAATTGCACAAGTCAAGTAGTAATTTTTCTTCTATTGACTGGCATGCTATGTTTGTACAAGCAGACAAGAAACATGCAAATGCCATTAGAGAGGGAGATTCATGCTTCCTGTTAACTGTGCTTCGTCACATCTTCAAAACGTGTATGCTGTATCACTGCAATGTTTTTTTTCACATTGCCCCGCCACGTGCGCATTACCCTATTGTGCCTAACAACACGCAAAACGCACTTGATGGAGAAACACTGATGGAATCCCATTATGGATTGCTTTCTGTTTCTCTGCAGCAGTACAAATGCAGGCACTTGGATTTATGTCACAAGTGATGGATGCAGTTACACACAGATTCAATTGTCTAGACGAGAAGTACATTGAAAATGGAGTTTTACTGTAACAACAGCTTCCATTGAGTGTTTCTTTCAATAATGGATGTTTGTGTAGCACTGCTCAGTAATAATAGAGAGTGGAATAACACAGGTGTATGAAACTACAAACCTGTGCGTTACCTGTCAGCCTGGCTTTGAATCTAGATGTTAAACAATATGTCTTGACTACCTGTCAGCGTCTGCTATAATAGCATGGCTCTTAATCTAGACATTAAACAATATGTCTTGACTATCTGTCAGTGTCTGCTATAATAGCCTGGCTCTGAATGTAGACGTTAAACAGCATGACTTTACCTGTCAGCATCTGCTATAATAGCCTGGCTCTGAATGTAGATGTTATCTCAATTCAACAAGACTGTTGGCCAAACAGGAATCCCGAATTCAATTAACTACCCCAGGGGCATTTAAGGGGGTAATGTAAATATTAGCTCATAAATAGTTTGCAAATTGGTCAAGCGTCTGAATTTAATTTTTAAATATTTATTTTTTCACAATTTAAGTCCCCAAATAATATTTATTTTTTTATTTTTATATTTCCATTTTCACAAATAAATTTTTTTGTTTTAAAGTTATATCTCCATATACCTCCCCTTCCTGTTTTGGACAGAAACTCTGGTGAAGTCGGAGTTTGTGTCCACGACAGATGTGCTTGAACACTTATTTAGTGATGTAAGCACGTTAAAAAATGTCCTGTTCCTGTAGATGTTAAGCAATATGATTTGACTCATTATTGGTCAGCATTTGTTATAACACCCTGGCTCTGAACGTAGATGTTAAGCAATATGACTTGACTCATTACCTGTCACTAAATGCAGACTGTCATTTGGACATAACCCATTGAGCACTGGGCTGATCGATGCAGGGTTTAACAGATTTGAACCAACCACAACAGACCATGCATCTTTGTATGAGCTAGGCAGGATGTCAATGAGAAGCTAGCCACAAATTGGTAATGCTAGAAGGAATCGGTTGCGTCTGTGACTCACTGGCTTGTTGAGTGGATTACAATGTGTTGATCTGAACACTCACACGCGGTCCTTAAGACTAGGATGACAAAAGTCTCTCGATTGTCAGAAATATACAGGTATGATGTTTATCATGTTTTAGGATTATAATTAGAATAAAAGTCTTTTAAAACTTAGTGATTCGTGTATGTAGATTTTTTGGATGTAAATAATTTATTGCTTAAGTTCAGTTAATTGATTTTTATGTGGAGTTTGTTACTATTATATGCCATAGTACATAATATATTTGGTGTTAATGGAATGTAGATGTTGTATAATAATTATGATGTAGTATATTAATTGTATTATTTCAATATTTTACATATTTACATGTTGTTTATGCATATTATATACATGGATATAAAAATAACTGAATTTTGGTTTAAAGTTTCTGAAATTGTTAACAACTCTTAATTTCCTCCATTTCTTTAGAAATAAAATTAAGAAACCAAATGATAATCATGTCATAATACAACAAATAAGTTCCACTCCTTAATTTAACTTTAAACTAAAAAAAGTCATATTTTAATTCTCATATGTACATGGATATAAAATTAACTTAATTTTGGTTTGAAGTTTCTGACATTATAAAATTAAGAAAAGATTTCACTTCAATCCTTAATTTAAGTTTTAACTAAAAAAAGTCATCTTTTAATTCTCTAGTATAATTGTCACATCATGGTTAGAAAAAGTCCATGCTTGGAAGTCCATGATTAAATTATTTTACAACTGGCCTACAATTTTTGCTAATTTCATGTTTGTTTTAAATATGTAGATTTTTAATTAAACCTTTTTCAGGAAAAACATGTTTTGAAGTATTTTAAAATGGAAAACTGCATTGCATGTACTAACCAAAGTTATATTCAGTGGACTATTTTTTCGTACACAACCGTTTAGAATACATATCCCAGGTTTGTTTTATACGTGATATGCCAGGAGCGAGATGTAGCTCAGTCAGTAGCATGCCTGCCTTTGAAGTGG
The DNA here is from genome assembly GCA_033042655.1 of Cyathermia naticoides. NCBI lineage: Eukaryota > Metazoa > Mollusca > Gastropoda > Neomphalida > Neomphalidae > Cyathermia > Cyathermia naticoides. The sequence goes on along the minus strand of JAUTWP010170860.1, from coordinate 1,034 downwards.
TCGATCATCAGATCGATCCTTGTCAGTTTGGGCTATTTTCCACTCCAATCTGTGCTCCACAACGGGTTCATCAAAACCTGTGGTATGTGCTGTCCTGTCTGTGGAAAAGTGTATATAAAAGATCCCTTGCTGCTTATCAAAAAGAGTAGCCTGTGTAGTGGCAGTGCGTTTCCTCTTAAAAACATGTCAAAATGATTGTATATATGACATCCAATAGCCGTTAAATAAAACAAACTTTACTTTTTGTGATGTGCCACTTTTCTGTTTAACTAAGATCACATACAAATACGCTTACTGCAGTGTGTGCCACTTTTCTGTTTAACTAAGATCACATACAAATACGCTTACTGCAGTGTGCTAAGACAAAAAAAAATTGTTCTCTGTATTAGGATGCATAATATTATTATTTGCTCTTCTATAATGAAAAAAAATGGTGGTGAATTCTGAGAATAGCAGAAGATTAAAGATAGTTTGTTCGTACAGAAAACACGTTTAAAATTTAAGTTGTGTTTGTATTTTTTTCATTACTAAAATCTGTTATAAGTTGAAGAGATGAGATAGCATCTTTAATAGTTTTGTAAATTTATTGACATATTTAACCAATGTATCGGATACATAAAACATGCATTATAAATAGTGTTGCTTTAAATTATTGACCAGCATTGGTGGCGCAGTGATTAAGTCATCCAACTCGAGGCTGGTAGGTACCGAGATCAGAACTCGCTCGAGGCATGGGATTTTTATTATCAGTATTAGCTCTAACCCAGAGTGAGTGCTCCGCAAGACTTAATAAGAACGTCTAACCATTTACCTCGACCAGTGGTTCCATAACTGGTTTAAAAAAGACCATGGATTGTGCTATCCTGTCTTGGAAAGTGCAGACAAAAGATACATTGCTTATCGAAAAAGAGTAGCCACTAGTATGGCGGTAGCAGATTTCCTCTCTTCTACTAACATTAATATATGTCCTGGATAAATGGCTCAGGAAGATGAAGTATGTGCCCATGACAGCATGTTTGAACCTTAATTGGATG
>JAUTWP010170849.1:0-10239 GCA_033042655.1 Cyathermia naticoides | reverse complement strand
TTCGATAAGCAGCAAGGGATCTTTTATATGCACTTTTCCATAGACAGAACAGTACATACCACGGCCTTTGTTGAACCTGTTGTGGAGTACTGGTTGGAACGGAAAATAGCCCAAACTGCCTCTAGGGTTGACCAACTGTAGGTACATAGCACTATTATTCATTCCCACAAACATTTAATTCTATCAAATATTAAAAACTCAACATTATCATTCGGTGCCATACCATCAAACAAAAACCTCTTTACCTGTTGGTCTCCAAGGCTGAATGACACGTGCCAACACCAGCACATGCAATCTTACCCGACTATAGCACCACCCATGTGATCCACTCTTAAATCAATGGAAATTAATTTTCGTCTAATTCTCTTTTATCAACCGACGAAAATTATATTTAATAGACCTTTGACTTTCATCAGTGACAAATTATTTTGAATGTCACTTTGAATACATTTTCAAAGTGATTGCGTTTCCAGAAATTCCATTTAGGGGGCCAAACGTTCCCGAAAATATTTATAATGTAAAAAATTGAAAAATCGCAAAATTTAGGGCCCCCCAGATCCGCCACTGATTTCAATGATCCAGTGTTTATGAAGGAGTGCAGCAAGTCGTATTAGAAAATGTGCCAGAATATATTTTATACATTTTTTCCACCACAAAAACTAAAAACCACGAAATCTCTGTCACAAGAATCTTAAATATTTTTTAAATAATTTTGTATACATGTTATTATGATGTATATAAAATAAAGAACAAAATTCCATAATTTTCCAGGTTCCATTAGGTATGTGCACCAAATAAAATTCCCTGTATTTTCCCTGAAATAGACCAAAATTTCAAATTCCCTGAATTCTTCCCTCCAGTGAATTTTTTCTGTCATAATTTTGCAATCGCTACAATTTAGCCTTCAAAATCAAATAACACCCGTAACATTTTAATAATAAACTTTATTTAAAGATGGTAACACAATTTAGTATATAAAAACACTATTCTCCAATGAGGCCTTCTAAACAATTAAAATACTGTAAATCATAAATTATTAGCGACCTTAAAATTTAGCGAAGTCCCCATCACAGACATATTAGCGACATAAAACTTTAGCGAGGTCAGCATATCAAAAAAATAAATAATAAGATGATTTTTTTTTTAATTTGCTGATCAAAAGAATATTTTGTCATCATGACATATTGTGTGGTTATGCAATGTGCACTATTTCCGGTTGCAGATATAACCTCAAACTCAAAGTGAATTTACTTACCGATAAGTTAAGATTATTATTTAAAAAAAACATTAAGTCTCTTGCGTAGACACTGACTATTGTTGTGTGCTATATTTATTAGTTAATCCATATCATGTTGTCCTGTCGAGTCAATCACTGACAAAACAATGGCACAACTTCCTCCGATGAAGTTTTTTTGACAAATTTTGTTAATAGCTTACACGTAATGGGTCTTTGTTGTGATGTTTTGCTACGTTTGCATATCGGTAATAAAATAATGTTTATAAATGTTTTAATACTTTTAATTTTTATTTTAATCTGCAATTTTATATTTAGCGACATAAAATATTAGCGTTTTGTATGGCCTCGCTAAATTCGCTAACTTTTTATGCTCGCTAACATTTCCTGATTTACAGTAACATATTGTTCACAGTACGGGTAAAATAAAGAAAATTACTGTTTATCACTTCCACAGTTTATTGAAACTGAAAATGTAAACTACTGATCAATGATCATGCAACATACCCACTTGGTATATACTATGTGGGGGTTTTATGGAATAAATCCACACTTGATGCTAGTTGCGGAAATGCTCACCCAATGAGCAAAGGCAGAGCAGTAGCTAATGCTCATTAGTATGCAAAAATTATGAAAGGGGTGACTGCTTATTGGTTGAATTTGAGCTATTTCTGTAAGTAGGACATATATATGTAAATATGCATGTGAAGACTGAGGTCATTTCAATAATTCCGACACCAATCATTGATGAGGATCGTTGTAAAAAAATGCTCTTCAAAATATAGCACCGTTGGAAAAAAAAAACAAGGATCAGAATTGTTGATCGGATTAAAAAAAAAGAAAACAAGTTGATTTTGGAAATGGCAGGTCGGTGGATCCGTAATCCAAAAGAAATAATAAGAATGGCCTTAGAGCAATTTATATGTAACTTTTTATATTTGGCGGAACATGTCCTTATTCAGGGTTTGAAATTATCACTTTGTGAGCTTTCGTCTGGTTTTGGTAAATAATCATACTATTACTATTAGCTATCTTCATCATGGTTTTCAAGGATGATCTTTCACAAGAAACTATTTTTACAGTGGTAAAATTAATTATCCCTATATATTGAGCTGGGTGCGTACCATTACCCATAAATGCTTGTTCCCAGTATCTAATTTAACTATCAAATCTGGTGTATCTTCTAATGTGTGTGTCTTACCCCCCCCCACATACATATTACATAATTAGCATGCACTATATAATTAGCAACAAATAGTGATAAAAAGTCTCTACGATAAAATGACCTACAATAAAAACTTGACTTGAATATGTTCACTTATAACCAACTCGTGCATCCAAATCATTGTGATTTGTATTTTACTTTGTTGACTTGTTTTCACAAACTCATCTGCATTCTACAGTAGCGGATCCAAAGGGGATAGCAGGGGTGTGGGACCTTCCTTTTTTGAACACTCACCATACCATTTAATTACTATTTTCATGGTGTCTCATGTCCTAATCACCCAGAAAACATACATTTTTGCTGGAGGCCCCGAGACCACCGTCCCAACTTCATATTAGTGGCACACAAAGTGATGGTCTTCATCCATTACATTTAGACCCACTTTTCAGAAAACCTGCATCTGTGCCGAACAATCAATTCCTAGGCTGCTTATAATTGACTGGAACTGGAAAAAGGTTTAACCTGCTCAAGTGTTCAACTTTCACCTGCTATTTGTATTATTAATGTTTTAAAACATATTTTGCACTATAAATTGACATTCAGTCAACCACGAAAAATCAACCCTTAGACTAGTGGCCCTTCCCATCCTGGGTAGAGCATCAAACTTGGTCGGATGTCACGCCCAGGAGTGGTATGCTTGAAAACGTTAGTGATGTTAGCATGTTAAAATGTTTACTGCCCTGTCCAAACTGGTGACTTTTTCAGTTATTTCAAAACATTGCAATTTGTTATGTGTTTAATTGATGAACAGGGCACCAGGAATCCAAGTGTCTGCTTTCCACGGGACCAGCAAGAAGGACCGAGAACGGTCATTGAGAAAGGTTCAGCACAGAGGAGGTGTTCTGCTGACTACATATGGGATGATCGTCACCAGTTCTGAACAGCTTTCACATAAAGATGGCAGAGAGTTCGTTTGGGTTGGTAAATTAGCAGATTTCTCGTAGAAGAATGCAAAATTAATGTTTTATTTAATTAGTTAATTTCTTTCTATTTCATTTTATAACAACTTTTGCTGAGGTTTAATATAAGCACAACTTTACTTTTAATAAACTCATGGGTTTTCCCTTTCATCTGGTATTGTCAACTGTTTTTGTGCAATTCTGATATGTCGCCACCATACTTTAATGTAAAAGGACCGAATGATGTCCTACATATTTATAAATTAAAAGGAGACACTCTAGTTTAAACCTTCAAATATGAATTCTAATTTTGGTTAATTTACAAACCTGTAACACACATGGATCATGTTTATTTTTTTCATGGCGTAGGTTACTACATGACGGTCATGTGGACCAAAATTCATTACGTTGAAATTTAAAAAAAGTTTAATCCTTGTCTGCTTAAAGTTTGTTTTCTCAGATGTGTGTGCATTTTAAAGAAATAGGAAAAATTAATTTTGTGATATTACCAAAAAATGCAACAGCAATGGAAATGTATTTTCTAAATAATAAAATGTAAGTAAAGTGTAATTTTATTTGAGAAAAATAGGTTTAATAGGAAAAAATAACCATGTAATGATTAACAATTAAGGTGTATCCCTTTAATGCATGTAAAAATATGGGAATGCTACATAGATGCTGTTCAATCAAACATCGTCCTGCTTTGTACACATCAGGGATAGAAATTAACGCTCGCCCCCTTGCCTCAAGTGAGTTGAAATCACTAGGGATGAGTACAATTTAATTGATGCTGGGCCAGTAATTCTGAGCAGATGACACACACACACGTTTCACTGTCACTAAATGCAAATGACAACAGCACATTATTTGAAATTTCACTTTCCTTAATTTGATTAAAGATGTTTATATTATACATACACAATCAAAGATAATAATGGGGTAGGGGGACTAGTGATTTTTCATGGGGACTAGTAACTTTTCTAGGCTACTTGTCTGCCAGGCCAGTGTAAATATTTCTTAGTTTCTTCTACTGCTCATATCTTCCACCTCACTATTCAGATTGTTTCTAATTCCCTCTCTCATTTCTTACAGGATTATGTGATCTTGGATGAAGGCCACAAAATCAAGAACCCAACAAAAACAACAAAGGGCGTTCATGCTATTCCTGCAGCAAATCGGATCATCTTGACAGGGACGCCGGTGCAAAACAATCTCCGAGTATGATTCACTGTTTCTGATAATAGTTGTCACACATATATTTGTCCAATCAGGATGACGTTATATAGCCATATTGTTTTATATTCATTTATTCACACTGATTTTGGAGGTTTTTTTGTTGGACATAATTTAAGAATAAATAGCTGATCTATGTAATTAAAATTTTTAAAATCTTCCGTATTTGACTTAATGAGCCCTCCGGGAGCTTAAAATATTTGAAAAGGGGAGCTCTTATTTGGGATCATCATTTTCAGACTTTACCATTATATTTGCAACCTATTTCGAGCCCCCGGTGAGATCACTTCTGTGCTCGCGTTTTGCGGTGTGGTTACCTAGTAGAGACATGCTTTTTTATATAATAAAATAACTTTTCTTCAGTGAAATTAAATATGTAAATGAATGTATGTTAATGTTTCTGTTGACATTTTGTTGGGGAACTAATTGGCTAAAATGGAACAAATATTTTTAATATATGACTAAAACGGTACCAGAATTTCTTCTTTTTTATAAGTATGACAGGACCGTTAGTTTATTTTTGTTCTTTTGTAAATACTCTTACTTTATTTAGTCACTCATTTTCTAAATTTAATTCATCACTGTTGAAATTGTTCTTTTGTCTCTTTTTGGTAGTGAAATCGATAAGTATTTCCGAATGTCATATCGAAATATGTCGGGTGACCGGTTATCCGATATCTTTCACAAACACTGTCCGAAACCCGGAAGATAAAATGTTTGCTATAGTGAGAGTTTGGTGCTAACAAAATAATCTACTCGCCAGAAAACTAGTGTATTGTAAATTTTAATCGCCATAGTAGAAATTTACTTGCATAGGTGAGTGTTTCACTTGCAATATTGCACCCTGACATTTCTCTCTTTCTGTCATAAAATGGGTGTTCTCTGTTGAACAAATCTCTATCCCTCGGGTAAGATAAATCGCCAAATAGAAAACACTGATTTGGTACAGTTCATTATTTTGTTCTCATTAAGATTTGTTCACATGACATTAAAATCCAGTAATAAACAAGTTTCAATTTGAGCATGCGTGTACATCATTAAATATTCACGGTCAACTGAGGTCACGAAGAAAGTCTTTTAATACAGAAACACTCCATATTTTAAAAGTATTTATATTGGTGCAAACATTTGTGTACTCATTTTGTGTCAATTAATGACCCATGTCATTTCCGAACTATCTCAGAAGTATTCGGATATGCGAAGTCATCTGTTGCCATGCTTTTATTTTTTAGGAGTTGTGGTCCTTGTTTGATTTTGTTCACCAGGGGTCTCTGTTAGGGACAGCTCGGACATTTAAAATTGAATATGACACTCCAATTACCAAGGTGAGATAGTGCAGGCAATGCTCGAATTTAAGAATTTATAAACCACAGCAATTTTGAAAAAAACATTTGTCCGTGAGTGAAATAGACACCGATGGCAATTTTGATTCAATCAACGTCAATTTGTTAAAACTTAACTTTTGCAATAAATAAACATAACAGAAGAGTTATTTTGCCAGTGGCTAAAATATGCCCCCAGTGAAACACCTCACCAACAATTTATACAAAACCAGTGGCAATTGGTGCCAGTGCCATCGTTAAATTCCATTATCTATGCTGTGTTAATTCATAAACCTTTCTTTACTCAGCAGTTGTTATAAAAGGTACATTTTATATTGAAAGATTTATAGGATACAATAAAAAATTCAACCCTTATTTTGTGAAAAAATTGGGATGGGTAGTATAAATAGTCTTTTAAATTTCATTTATGTTTCCTGTCCCAGATGCGGTGGATGGATAAAACCATAAACTGCGCTCGCGAGAGGCATCTGCTATAACAGCCTAGCTCTGAACGTAGACGTTAATACTCCTGTCACAGATACGGTGGATGGATAAAACCATAAACTGCGCTCGCGAGAGGCATCTGCTATAACAGCCTGGCTCTGAACGTAGACGTTAATACTCCTGTCACAGATGCGGTGGATGGATAAAACGATAAACTGCGCTCGCGAGAGGCATCTGCTATAACAGCCTGATTCTGAAAAAGATGTTAAACAACCTGAGCTGACCATATTTGCCATGTGACACCCTATTTTCTTGAACAAAATTGTTAAGTGCAAGATACATGTACTACTAAATTTTTGTGTTTGCATCGCCAGTGACTTGATTCGCTGCTTGTGTTATTTTTATTGGCAAACGAATGGGATTTGATTAACTTCAACGTGGATGGAATTTAACGTCAACAATTGCCACTGGTTTTATATAAATTGCCGTAGGTGATGTGCTTCACCATTGGCATTTTTTGGCGACTGGAAAAATAACTTCTGTTTTAATTACATATAGATATAAAATAAAATGTTTATAACATTCTCTTAAACTGTGAAACATAAATTTATAAAAATGGTGTAATACTGGTATTTGTGTATTATGAAATGTTTTAATTTTTTTATTCAGTGGTGTGATTGAATGTTTTTGGTTTTAGTCTCGTGAGAAAGATGCGACCATTCATGATAGAAAACTGGGTGAGGAGATGGCTCTAAGCTTGAAGAAAATGATTGATCCTTATTTCTTACGTCGGACAAAGGATGAAGTTCAAAAGGCAACTAAAAAACATTTAGAATTAACAGGAGCTGATGCACAAGAAAGTGACCAAGCACAGTAAGATAAATTTTGGAATATAATTATTCCTAATCCGAAATCGAAAAAAATGCCCTCCTAGTGTAAGCCACACAAACAAACAAAAAATAATTGGCATTTGAAAATAAATAAAAAAACATATGTTATTATGATGAATATAACTGAGTAGAGATGTACAGTGATTTTTTTTATAAATTATCTTCACTTATCTATACTAATTACACCAAACAAATGTCTTCAGATTTTTATAGCTGAAAAACATTAATCTTTTTATTCAAACCAGTAATAAAATTAATATTAAACTAAGATGATTTATTAATATGAAATTATATTGAAAATGAAATTTGTAGAAAATTAAAAATAATGTTCATTGAATGTGAAATAATTATCTATAAGCTCCAGTGTCAAAGGGAAGTAACTCTATCATTGAAACTCATCTTAAACAAAATGTTGAAACATTTACTTTATACAGTACTCTTTATCTAAATTGGACACCCTTGGGATCAAGTAAAATGTCCGATTTTCAGGTGTCTGTTTTTCGTGTTAGATTTATACTAAATGGACCAGTTGGTACCAAATTGTTTTGTTTAGAGGGGATTCTGGTTTAAAGGTGGTCTGGTTTAGAGGGGTTTCACAAAACATGTGTCAACTTAAATGTTCATTTTCAATTGTTTAATCATGATATAGCATAATTAAAAACTCTGGAACATTTGGCTGAAATTGTGTACAGATAATTTGTTAACTAGAATTTTATTTATTAGTACAAAGGCATTGATGTATTTGTTTTCTAGAATGCCGTCATTGACGAGGAAGAATGATTTGGTGATTTGGTTGTTTTTGTCAACTGCTCAACAGAAAATCTATGAAGACTTTCTCTCCCTGGACACTGTTAAAGAAGTAAGCAAATATGACTTGGTTATTACAGAATCTTCATATATAGTTGTAACATCATTTCTACAAATATCTTTTAAAAGTTTTGATGAGAAATAGGGTGTTAGATGTTTGAAGAAAATATTTGAAATTAAGATTTTTGTTATTTATTTTATTGTTTTATGCTGTTTATCTTCGATGTCTATATAAGCCATTTTTTTCTTTTGCAGTATTTTATTACTGCAACTCTTATTTAAATTTCACTTTTAGTTATATGATACTAATACTTTGCAAAATAATTTTTATATGCTTCATTCTTTACTTTTCAGTTGTTGATGACAACGAGGTCACCTCTAGTTGCTCTGACTGTTTTGAAGAAGATTTGCGATCACCCGAGACTTCTGTCAAACAAAGCTTGTGCTGAGCTCGGACTCGATGGAGATAATGAGTAACTGATAAAATATATTCATCTAAGATGTGGTAGTAACAGGTTTATTTTGAAACCATGTGTTATAGATACAATCTAAAAGTCACTTGTTGAAACTAACTGTTTGAAAAAAAATAGGTTATAGGTACCATCTAAAAGTCACTTGTTGAAATTAAGTGTGAAAAAAATAGCCTATAGATGTGGTAGTGACAGGTTTGTTTTGAAGACCATGTGTTATAGATACCATCTAAAAGTCACTTGTTGAAAATAACCATTACAGATTCGAAGATTCCATGCTGGATCATCCCTCTGCTATGGAGAGTGCTGCGACCAAAATTCAAAATGTTGCCGATGAAATCCTCATCAATGAGTCGGGAAAGCTTCAGGTTCTTATTGAACTGATCGACAACCTGAAAGCTGAAGGTCACCGATGTCTTGTCTTCTCACAGTCCCGAAAGATGCTTGACATAATTCAGAAGATCATAACCAACCGGGTACAGTTTCATTTTCTCACGTTATATATATTATATATCATCACCTTAATAAAATAATAGCCTATGTCATATTTTCTACTTTGGAAAAAAAAGGAAAAACGTAATTATTATTTTTACTGTATCAATTATATTGAACAATTCTGTTGACCTTAAAATGCACCAGGACTTGCGTTTATTAATTAGGCAACTTTACCACAGATGATGTAGGCATTTATTTTATTAAGGTGACGAAATTTAACCTTTTGCTTCAGATTAGATACAACAAACACAACTGGTTAAAAGTTGTGGTAGGACTATTGTAGAACTATTTGTTAGAAAGTTCATATAAAAAATCCCTTGCTGCTTATCGGAAAGAGTAGCCTATGTGGCAGCAGCAGGGTTCCTCTAAAAAAACATTGTCAAAATAACAAATTTTGACATCCAATAGCCAATAATTAAAAAGCAAGCAATGTCAAATAGTTAAATAAAACAATTTTACAAAAACTAAACAATTTAATGTAGATCTATGTTAAACTCACGATAATGAGGTATAGAGGTGGAAGCAGCAATAGGAATGCTAAAGATATCCCACGGCATGTTGGAATCAACTCTCCCGGCCACTCGAAATGAGTATGACGTATTAGTCCGTAACTGTTTGACAATGAAAAAGTTTTCCGGTCCCTCATACACTGTGTGAAAGGAAGCGTTTTTGTCATCGTTAGACTTAATATTTCCATAGGAATACTGCAAGCAGAATTCTGTTATGTCTGTATCCTCGTCAACCTGAAAATTATATAATATATTAGCTTTAAAGTGGCAATGTCTGGGTTTTTTAATATTTAACCATTTAGAATATATCTTGTACGTTTGTTTGATGCGCATCACTCTCCATTTTTCTGATGCAATGATATAGCTGTACCACATTTAGGTCACACGAATAGCGTTACGACATAGCGATGACAGCCAGGTGGCGACCCGCCTCGAGGATTTATAGTGTATTTCTAGTGATCTAATTTAGATACAGCAAATCGGTGCGTTAGACGAATGGAACATGATGCACATCAAACAAACGTACAAGATATTTCCACTTTAAATGTTGTATGTCTGTTCCATTATATTAGTGTTAGTTAGTTATATTTATTTTTGTGCGGACATCCAATTTAGGTTCAAGCACGCTGTCATGGGCACACAGCTGAGCTGTCTGTCCAGGACAGATATTAATGTTAGTAGAAGAGAGGAAACCCGCTACCTTTTTCCATA
>JAUTWP010170838.1:0-10239 GCA_033042655.1 Cyathermia naticoides | reverse complement strand
AGTTTAAGTCCCTAATGAAATAAGTATCCTTTGTCACAAGCTTTAGCGAGTGACAAAAGAAACTTATTTCATGAGGGACTTAAACTTGATAATACATGTAAGCGAGTTTGATATTTTATTTATTACCCCAGCCTGAATATGTTTATTTTTCTTTTTGTGTGCCTATCACTTAGAATTGTAAACTGATAGTAAGCATGTTCTGTATTTTTCTGGAAAAACACTCAGAGAGCTAATAACGTCAAGGGATGTTGACGATTTAAAGGTGTACAGATAGATTGTAGCTAGGTATTTTTAGTACCAGCATTTTCATTGGAAAAGTAAACTGAACTACCCAATGAAATTACCAGTTAGACCAATGCTTGATAATTCCATAGGGAAATTATGCCGGTTCTGTGTGCCCACTGGGGTAGTAAACACATTTATAATACATTTGGATTACCGGTAAATAACATTTAAAAAACCAATCATTTTGCCAAATATGAACATTTATGTGTTAAAAACATTTTGATGAACTAAAATTATAAACAGTATAACTAAACACACATTGGAAGTATGAAAATGGATATTTGAATATGTTCATGTTTTCATTTTGCTTCACTTATTTTTCCCTGAATTCTTAACAGTTCCATCATCAGTGATGGTTGGGTTATTGTTCTTAGTGTAAAGTGTACACTTACTATTGATTGCAGGTTCATTATGCAGTTTGACAGATTATTCCCAATCATGTTTGTTTGTAGATATATTTTCTTTTGCCAGAAATCATTATTGTGTGTTAACTGTATTTGCATGACCATTCGTTTGACATGATAATTCATTTTATTATAAAAAACCCTGATGAATTTGTGTAATTTTATGATCCTATGCTTGTACAATTATGCTTAATATTTTTTTGCTTTTACAGTAAATTGCCTTTTCTTATAGTAAGTAGTTAGATACGCTTTGTTTTAATGCTAAAACTAAATGTTTCTTATTAATACTCTTTATCAGGTCTTCAAGAAGTAAGAGTGCAAGCCCAGTTCCTCGCAAGCTGAGTCCAGTGAGACGATCTCGTACACCTCGCCGCTCCCCACGCCGTGTGAGTCCTTATCGAAGTCCAAGACGAAGCCGTGCGCGTAGCCCAAGGAGGAGTCCTAGGAGAAGTCCTCGTAGATCTATTAGTCCTCGACGCAGATCCATCAGTCCAAGGCGTCGGTCAATCAGTCCTAGACGCAGATCCATTAGTCCACGAAGAAAGTCTAGGTCCCCAATGTAAGCTTTCATTTTATCATAATTATTATCACTTAAAGGGTGGGGGAATTAACTCACTGCTAAACCCTAATGTAAAGTGAAGTTTGATTTAACGACACCACTAGAGCACTTTCATTTTTATCTTATCATTGGCTATTGGACATCAAATATATGGTCATTTCGACACCTTTATTTAAAGGAAACTCGCTGCCACCACATAGGCTACTTTTTTGATAAGCAGTAAGTGGTCTTTTATATGCACTTTCCCACAGACAAGACAGCACATACAACAGCGTTTGGTGAACCAGTTAGGAGTGTTATAGATGATATAGGATGTAGACCAATGGTAGATCACAACATAATAATGTAGCATTTCATTTAAAGTGGCAGTGTCTGGGTTTTTAATAATATTTAACCATTTAGAATATATCTTCTACGTTTGTTTGATATGCACCACGCTCCTTTCTTCTGACAAAATAATATCACTTGTACCACATTTAGGTCATGCGAATAGCGCTACGACATAGCGATGGCGGCCACCCAATACGTGGATTTGTAGTGTATTTCTCATGATCTAATTTAGATACAGCAAATCAGTGCATTAGAAGAATGGAGCATGGAGGGCATCAAACAAACGTACAAGATATATTCTAAATGAAGGTATATTGTGGGTATTGATGTTATTGTCTCCAATGTCTGGTTTGCTATTCCAGTCGTAGAAAGAGAAGAAGAAGTCGCTCAGTATCCAAGCGTCGGTCTCGTTCTAGGAGTGGATCTAAACACAGGTAAAGTTTTCACTGGGAAATCTTACAAAGTTTTTAAAATGGTAAATCCCAATTTTCCATATTTAAGACCATTTCAGAAATTGCCACGTGCGAGGTGTGGGAGAAAAATGTTTACATACCCCAAGACTCAAGTTTTCTCTTTCACCAATATAACTGTATTTTAAGATCTTATTTTTATTCATTTCTTTGTATTGTGGATTCACTGAACATAAAAATCATAAAATAAAATTATAAAGAGTTTTGCTTTTGGAGTGTTTTTTTTAAATATTTCATATGCCTATGATTTTAAAACATAAAGACTGTGACATCATTAAAACAGTAGCTCTATGCTAAAATATCTTAACAGTATTTGTGTCTCATGGATATCAGAAGAAACCAGAAAATGAGTTTTGTATTCACTTTTTCTGTAGTCTACTATCAAAACTTATATTTACACAATTATATATTTCAGGAAGAAAGATAAGAAAAGAGATAGAGATCGAAGCCGGGATCGTAAGCGAGACAAAGATAGGGATAGCAAAAAGAAAAGTCGGGACAAGGACAAAGAGCGGGAACGAGAGAAGGACAAAGAGAAATTGGACACCAAGGTGATGCGAGATTACGATGAAGAGGAGAAAGGATTTGGAAGTGGGACAGAAGAGAAGAAACCTGACAGCAATACAGATCTTGACAGTAACAGACAGATGGTTGACATGGAGATGAGCGACTGAGATGTATGGAGAAATAATGTGACCATGTGCTTATAAACTTTAAAGTGTTCACTACATAAACATTTTAAATCATACCAATCCAGAATTCTGACTATGTACTCTTTATTTATAGCTTACATGCTAAAACATCAAGTCTAAAATGTTTAAATCATACCAAAACGGAATCCTCACTATGTAGCTAAATAATCCTACTAGTTATTTAAGACTTAAATGACACTGGAAAGATTGGTTTAAGAGTCTAGTTCATATGACGAGTTTGAAGCATATGCTGCTTTATATAAAGTGTTTATGAATTTTTAAAGTTTTACTTGTAAACTTAAAAATAGACTATTACTGTGGACATTCAAAGTTGACAAGAAATTTTTAAACAAAAGATTTCTATTAGTACAATTGGTTATATACCTACAGGTGAAATTATTTTCATTTAAACACATTTTTTCTAATTTTTATTTTATTTTTGCAATTGCCTTATCTGCTTAGAAATAACAGATTTAACTTGTGAATTATGAATTTCATTGTAATTAGAAAGCCTATTTCATCTTTTTTTTTTAGTTTCGATTCAAATAAATTGGGTGGTAATTATTTTTGTATTTGTGTTTTTTATATGGAAAAGAAGTTAGTTCTTTCTAAACCACTTGTGTATGGATCCCTGGCAGTCGAGAGTTTCCTCTAAAAATATATGTCAGAATAGGACTTGAATTTAAAGAATTTGTAACCCACAGAAATTTTTGCCCTGGTTGAAAGACAATTTTGATTCAACCAATGGCAATTTGTTAAAACTTAATGTTTGCAACAAATAAACATAATAGAAGTTATTTTGCCAATGGCTAACAAATGCCACTGATGAAGCATCTGGCCTACGGCAGTTTATACAAAACCAGTGGTGACTGCTGCCGTTAAATTTGAGCCCAGCAGAATGACCATGTCCAATTATTAAAAAGCAAGCAACTTGCTCTAGTTACATTGTTAAATAAAATAAACTTTACTCTCTTTATTTTCTTGTAATGAAAATGTTCTTAAAAACTTGGAGAAAATAATTATGTTTGTGGTGTGACATTTTTAAAATGGTAAATTTATTAAGTAATAAATAAAAAGTACAAGAATTCATAAGATAAATATTTTATTAAATAAATGTCATATTGGTATATATACATACTATATTAAATATTAAAAACAACTGCATCATCACTGACCTTTAAGGATATGTCTCACATATAACAAGTTAGAACGCTGTAATGCTAGGGTTGTTGATTAGTGTTCACCGGTTATCTCACATACATTTTCAGGCTGGCAACAAGCCTCATTATGCACTTAAGATTTATTTCATTTAAAAAACTAAAACTAATAAAAGATTATTTTAAAATTAATCCTTGTTCACCAATTCCATGATTTATATATTTGGAGCTAGTTAAATTCAAGTTAAGATGATTTGTGTTTTTAGACTTCTGGTAAAACTGGTGGTTTTGTATAAATCTTCTTTACTAATTTATCCCATTTAAAATCATACTTAAAAAATTATTAAAAGATTATTTTAAAATTCATCCTTTTTTCACCAATTCCATGATCTACATTTCTGAAGCTAGTTAAATCAAGTTAAATTAAGTTTTTAGACTTTTCTTGAGAAACTGGTGGTTTGGTATAAAACTTTGCCGCTGGCATCTATGTACGTGTATGTCATGTTGTTTGGCATCACCTCAGCATAGACGAACCCTCCAAGACTTTTGGTATCCGCCCAGTGAAACTTTGAACTTCCCACGGGAACATCATTCTGATGTTTTAAACTCTTGTCAATGAAGTTAGCCGATCCAGATACAACATAGTCCAGAGTGACTCCATCTGAAGATGTCTGCAAGTGCTGCAAACAGAATTTACATCAATTTTACTGCTTTTAAAACATGTTAATTTAATGTATTTACCCAATGATCTGAATTCAAGGATCATAAACAAATGAAGGCAGAAGAAGAAGTAATATATTTTCTGTCTGAAAACATTTAAGAGTTCAGGCACAAAATGTGATAAAGACCATTTTGCACCAAAACAAATTAAAAGATTGTTGACTTTTTTGGTTTTTTTAGATCGTCAACATTTGGATTCAAAGAAATTGTGTTCATATGTGTAACAGCACAATGCATTAGCATTATTAAATGAAACACATTCTTAAACAGTAACAAAATGTCACTTTTTTAAAATAACAAATTGACATCGCATTTTGCACCTTAACTCTTGAGTTGGTTTCTACATAATCAGTTGGTTATGTTACTCAAAATACATCCCTCTAAATTTGAATCATCTTTGTGATAGCAATTTAATAGGAATACTGAAGTAAATACCCAATAATGACAAAAATGCCATCATAAATCAGTTTTGCAACAACTTTTTACCCAAATTCTGATGTCTATCCTTTTTTTCTTCAAAAATTTCAATTTGATCCTAGTGAAAGATGTAGATTCTAGTGTTACAATGAATACATCTACTGAACGAGTGAACCTTAATTGGATGTAAGCTCGAAAACAAGTATAACCAACCATTAGAAATACTATGTTCTAAATCTATACACACACCATGGACAATACACTTTCCACAATTATAATCCTCGAAAGGAATTAAAACAACCAAAATAATACGGTTCTAGTCCTTTTAACAGCTGGGGCCTTATGAATGAACCAAGACAATGACAAAGTCCCAGACAATTTTTGAACGTCAAGACTTTCACGTGCAATTGAATGCATGAACAATGTTGCATGCACTGGGAGCTAAAGCGAAAATAATTGATGAGAGCTATATTTATTGATAAGTCAACATTTTGTTCAAGTGTTTGTTTTGAATGTTAATATCAGTAATTTTTACCACTAATGACTGCATGGCTCAAATTTAAAAATGTGTAACCCACAGCAATTTTGAATTTCTTTGACTGAGTGAAAGACTCACTGACAGTAATTTTGATTCAACCAATGGCCATTTGTTAAAACTTAACTTTTGTAACAAATAAACAACAGAAGAGTTATTTTGCCAGTAAGCACCTCGCCTATGGCAATTTATACAAAACCATTGGCAATTACCGCCGTTAAATTCGAGCACGAGTAGGTAAATAACCGGCTATAAACTACTATACCTGCAGATTGTGGTCGTGACCAGACAGGTGAGCCGTTGCCTTGTATTTATACAACATGGGCAGCAGAGTGTCCACAAGACATTTAGTAGGACCATGTTCCGCAATGGAATACACTGGGTAGTGTCCAACTGTCAGAAGAAATTCAGCCCTGAAATCATAGAACAGAATCATTTAAAAAATGTTTAATTCTAAACCATATATAACAAAGTAAAGTTTTATTTAACGACGCCACTAGAACACATTGATTTTTATCTTATCATCGGCTATTGGGCATCAAACATATGGTAATTTTGACATTTCTTTTAGTAGAAATCCACTGCCACCACATAGGCTACTCCTTTCAATAAGCAGCAAGAGATATTTTAAATGCACTTTCCCAAAGACATGACAGCACATACCATGGTCTTTGTTGAACCAGTCGTGGAGCTCTGGTTGGAATGGAAAATAGCCCAAACTGCAGATGAATCTGATGAAAGACTGCTTCAGACGGGCACCGTATATTTAGATACAATTCTAAGTATTAAAAAATAAATACAATATAAATATTACTTAAACTGGTATAGTGTCTAAACTGGAAACCTCTAAAAAACTGACATTTTAATTGGTCTGTGGTTGTCCAGCTTAGAAAGGTTTTAGTGTATTATGTATTTTATTTGAAATAATAATTTTCTTGTAATTTTCATAATAGGTAGCTAAAAGTCAACTAATATATATATATATTTTTTTTAACTTACTTGCTTTTTGACATCATTTTTTTCACCCACTTCCACTGAGTCTTAGCCACTTTCTTGTCAGACGGTCCATGTGGCTGGAATCCAGCAAAATCATGAGGAACGTTGCCACACAGCAGAATGGTATCCATCATGACCAGGTCTATTTTGCTGTTACTATTTGGAATCTTGAAACTCAGTGGGTAGTAGTAGTCTGGATAATTCCTGAAAAGAAAGAAATGTTTGTTTAACCTTACAAGGGCAGAATTTTTAGAATGCTTATATTGGACAGAATGATGTTTATGTACAGTTATTGTGAAAAGTAAAGTTTGTTTTATTTAACGATGCCACTAAAGCACATTAATTTTATCGCAACATCGGTTATTGGACATAAAATGTATGGTCATTCTGACACATTTCTTTAGAGGAAACCCGCTACTACCTCATAGACAACTCTTTCCAATAAGCAGCAAGGGGTCTTTTATGTGCACTTTCCCACAGAGAGGACAGCATATATCACGGCCTTTGATGAACAATTTCGTTCAACCATTGGTTGAACAAAAAATTGCCCAAACTGCAAATGCGTCCACTGAGAAGGATCATTGTGATGACCAACTGCTTCACAGAGTCAGATCGATCCTTCTCAGTGGACCCATCTGCAGTTTGGGCTATTTTCCTTTCCAACCAGTGGTCCACAACTGGTTCATCAAAGGTCGTGGTACGTGCTGTTCTGTCTGTGGAAACGTGTACTAGTATATAAAAGATGCCTTATGCTTATCGAAAAAAGTAGCCTATGTGACGGCAGCGGGTTTCCTCTAAAATGTGTCAAAATTAGCATATGTATGACGTCCAATAGCCGCCGATAAGATACAAATGAATAATTATGCTCTAGTGATGTCGTTAAATAAAACAAACTTTACTTTTACAATCTTTGCAAGAAAATAACCACGGCAAAACAAAACTGCTGTGGAAATGTTTCCCCTTCAGACGTTTTGAACTCTGGATTATAAATCTGAATGTTTATAACTTTAGGTAAAAAATGTGTAAATATTTAGAAGAAACAAGAGTTGGTCAATGAGCTTTATTATTAAGCACAATATAAGTACATGTATATTTCTACATGTGTGTAGCCTGTGTTCACTGGAAGTATATTAGTTTTGTTTCTACATGCGTGTAGCCTGTGTTCACTGGAAGTATATTAGTTTTGTTTCTACATGCGTTCACTGGAAGTATATTAGTTTTGTTTCTACATGCGTGTAGCCTGTGTTTACTGGAAGTATATTAGTTTTGTTTCTACATGCCTGTAGCATATGTTCACTGGAAGTATATTAGTTTTGTTTCTACATGCGTGTAGCCTGTGTTCACTTGAAGTATATTAGTTTTGTTATTCAATCACATACATAACTTGTCTGTTCTTCTTATTATTTCTACATAAAGTAAACTTAGTTTTATTTAAAGTGGCAGTGTCTGGTTTAAAAAATTGTTTTAACCATTTAGAATATATCTTGTACGTTTGCTTGATGCGCAACACACTCCACTCTTCTGACGAAACGATCTGCTGTACCATATTTAGGTCACGTGAATGGACTACGACTTGGCGACGGTGGACTGCTGGCGGTCCGCCTCGCCGACTTAAAGTGTATTTCGCGCGATCTTGGAAACTTGTAAAACATGATCATGATTTAATGAAGTAGATCTCGATGTTTGAAACACTACGAAAATACATCAAATACTAGTAGGTCTTCAGTATACGAAGTGTTCTACATCAACAAGTACACTGTTCTGAGTTATACGTGAAACAATATGAACATACATCACATTATATGGGTCATCAACAAGTGAAATGCTCTGGAATCTCTCACGTCATCAACAAGAGAAGTGATCCGGATCCATGGCTAAGTTTATTTGTTGATTGATGGCGTCTGTGAACTGTTCTGCCTCTAAATGTAAAGACATGTGTTGTTTGAAGGGCGCTCTATGTCTGAAACACTCCGAACACTCGCTACACTTGTACAGTTTCTCTCCAGTGTGCGTAACCATGTGCATCTTTAGCGTAGAGTTGAGCGTGAAACATTTCGAACATACCTCACATTTGTACATCTTCTCTCCGCGGTGAATCAACATGTGTGTGTTTAAATTACAGCGCACTTTAAACAGCTTCGAACACACCTCGCACATGAACGGACGTTCACCTGTATGGACGGACATGTGGATTTTCAAGTTGCCTTTTTGTCTGAACGATTTGGAACAAATTTCGCATTTAAACGCCTTACGACCAGTGTGAATCAAGATGTGCACTTTGATGTTGGATTTTTGTGTGAAGGATTTTAAACATATTCCACAGGTGAAGGGTTTTTCTCCAGAGTGGATCAGCGTGTGGATCTCTAGCGAGGATCTGCTTGTGAAGAACTTAGCACAGACGTCACACTGGAACTGTCTCGTATCAATGTGCATTGACATGTGAGATTTCAAGTTTCCTTTCTGTGTAAAGGATCTCAGGCAGAACTCGCATTGGTAGGGTTTCTCACCAGAATGAATCCGTGTATGACGCTTTAAGAGGTTGATTCTGGAAAAGCATTTGGAACACTCATCACATTGAAACTGGTTTTTGTCAGTATTTTTCATGATCTGTGTTTTGGTATGAAATCTTTAAAAATATGTTTTATTATTAATCTTTTTTTACGAAACAGACAAATCAATGCATTTGTCTTAACATTCACAGAAATTAATAAAAATCACTCATGATTTTAAGTCAGAAATTCACATAAATAAGTCACTGATGCACTAGTTAGAAATTCACATAAGTCTTTACAGAAACAAATCCACAACGATTCCTGAATCCTGAATCTTAATGTCTGAAATTCACAAATTTCCTCACGAAAACGGAAAAATACAAGATAGAAATTCAGAAGAATCGACACAAAAATTTACATATTCACAAATAGTTATTGATTTAAGTGAAACATTCACCATAGTCATCACACAGACAGATCCATAAAGATTTCTCACTTGATTGGAGACTTCACCGGAATCCTCATAAAGCAGATAAATCTATAAAAGTTTGCTGATTTGATTTAAGTCAAGCATTCACAGTTCTAATCCTAACAGGCAGATCCATACAGGTTCCCAACTCTTTAATTTATCAGAAATTTATAAACATTCTTACAATGTATCAGTGGCTGAATCTTGATTTAAAACCTGAACTGAAAATCGTCAAAAACTGCAGTTCTATTAAAATGTCACACTGGGAAGTTTTATTTTTATTGTAAACATCCTTAATCTTGACAACCGATGTCCGATCTTTTTCCTGTAAAATAAATTATATATAAAGTAAAATTATATCCATAGATTAGATCGGAAATATTTGTTTGACACCCCAGCACAACAAATAAATCAGCTATCGGGTGTCATTCTTATATCCATACCCCATAATATAACAAAGATTTGAAATAATTGGTCAACTGTGTCCAAATTCATAAAAGCTTGGTAAGCTTAGTTCATTAGGAAGATGAGCTTTGTGCTCGTGACAGCGTGCTTGGACCGTAATTGAACGTAAGCACGAACACAATATATAGCTAGATAATAGTTTAGTAATCAACTGATTGATATAGTAAATAGTAGATAATAGTTTAGTAATCAACTGATTGATATAGTAAATAGTAGATAATAGTTTAGTAATCAACTGATTGATATAG